>JAYKTE010360619.1:0-20036 GCA_036873565.1 Xipholeptos notoides
TCTCTCTCTCTCTCTATCTATCTCCCTCTCTCTCTCTCTCTCTCTCTCTCTCTCTCTCTCTCCTGTCTTCTCTCTCTCTCCTCCTTTATTTCTCTCTTTCTCTCAGAATATCTGATTATATTCTACTGGTGTTTTTTTTAATAAGAACCAAACAGATTTGTAAAAAATTACCAAATTATTTATTAACGCTATTTATAAAATAAGAGGTTTATTCGTTTAAAAACTATTTTTTTTTGGTAGATGTTTTTACAACTCAACGAATCATGTTTTTTTTTCTTGTTCTTTTTTTCGTTTGATAGTTTTTTCTTGCAAAATCTTGATTTTATTCCATAAAGTTGTAAAAACAAAATCTACCAAAAAATGTGTCAAAAAAAGAAAAAAGCAACAATACATCCATCCCCAAAGATAGACTCAGAGATGTTCGAAAGCACTTGGGATTATGGAAACTTTTTAAAATCGTTCAGACCAGATACAAAAATCCTCATCAGAAAGTTTGGAAAAAAAATGTTAAAGAATTCTGATCTTTTTAATGAAACTTTCTTAAATTAAAAAATGTTTCCTAAATAAATATATATATATATATATACATATATATTGATAATAGCAAAATATATATTTATAAAGATATATTTATATATTTATAAAGACATAAACACATGTTAAGACATTTAACTACCAGTATTAAAACATATGCATATCTATCTATTTATTTAGCAATTATCTTAAGACATACGTGTATATAAATCTATCTATCTATTTACATATTTTAAGACCGATCTATGTATCTATCGATATTAAAAAGCATATATATTTCTTTATCTATCTATGTTTCTAACTATCTAACTACATCCATCTACACGCCTATTTACCTATATATGAATCTCTCTCTTTCTCTCTCTCTCTATCTGTCTGTCTCTATATATCTCTATCTACCCGACTTTATTAAGATATATAAATCGTATTATCTATTAATCTATCTATTTCTTTCTATCACTTTATCATAAACTCTTATATTTCGAATCTATTTCCTGCTTTGCAATCTCTTTAGGATTTCCAATATTGTCCAAACAATTGGAAAATTGCAACTATTTTCTAAGTATTACTTCTACGGATTCTTGCTTCAAGGATAAAAAACTTATGGAAGTTTTTTAAGGATTAAATGAACACACACACACATACACACACAAACATGGGGGCACACAGTCTCGCATACAAACATGGTCGATTATTGATTGCACACAAAGAAAATTATTTATATGAATATGTATATATTTATGTGTATGTATGTGTGTCTGTTTGTGTGTGGACAGAGGACAAGGAATGAGACAGAGTGACAGAAAGATAGTGATAAGGTAGGTAGCACTTGTTGTGTCATTGGTACTAACATATATATATATATATATTTGTAGATATGTATATATATATATATTTGTATATATGTATGTATATATATATATATATATGAGTGTGTGTGCATGTGTATGTATATATATGTGTGTGTATATGTGTATGTATCGTGTCGCACCTTCGGCACAGGCACTGACTGACCTCCGCGTCATCGTCGAAACCGACGGACTGCCTGAGAGAGAGATGTGTATGTATTTACATATGTGTGTATATGTGTATGTATATAAATATGTTTGTGTGTATATGTATATATGTATGTCAGTATATGTATTATATCTATCTATCTATGTGTGTGTGTGTGAATCTCGTATATATGTATATGTATACTCTTTACTGTTTACGAATTTACTTGAGGGAATTCAAAAGATTTAAAACTAATAATTTATTTACTGGTTAAAAATAAGACAGAAGGAAAATCTTGAAACTTTTGGTTTGCTTTAAAGTAAAAATAAAAACTTCATATAGAAACAATAAAAATGTTGAACCTTTATAGCTAAGTTTTTAACCAAGTAATTTATCAGCCTTACACTAAATTCGCATAATGATTTCAACTCCTTTCAATCTCCTATGTGTTGTACAAAAACACAGGTCAAAGTTTAGATTTATTGACCATGGTAGTATTCCAAGGCAGTTAGAAATAACAATAATTAAAATATCTATTATGAATAAAAAGAGAAAATATCTGATTTATATAAAAATAGCATTGCTTTTTTATGTCTAAACTTAATAAAATCCAATGAATAGATTAATTATTTTAATATCTGTATTGTTTTTATAGATATATCTATAAATAGGAAATAAGAAGACAAATAGGAAACATATAGGGTGTTCATTGATATTTTGCTATATGTTTAGCATTATCAATGGATAAAATGTAGGAGAAAATATTGTTTATGTTTTGAAAATAAATATCTTTATCTTTAGAAAAGTTTATGTTGCTGATGGTAGCAATGCATATACTAACAGAAATTTACAATTTTAATATTATTTTCTTTCACGACTTATATATCTATATCATAGTTCTGCTTGTACCTCCTTTAGTTAGTATGACTGTGATACTATTTGACCCCTTTAATTGAAAATGGAATATTCCAACTGCCTAAGAACCAATTGTTATATGATGGTCTTCTTGTATTTAATGTTGCTTTAAATTGTTTAGATTATCAACTTTTTTATAGAAATTAGAAATGAAAAAAAGAAAAACACTCATATAATTAGCTTAAATTATATAGAAAAATAAATTTAAATGCTTATGATTATTGTTGGCATCAAATGACTAAAAAGGTTCATATGCCATAAAGACCTAATCCCAAACCAAACCAGTGAAGTTTAGTACAAAAACATTTTGTCCTTTAAGTGAGTGTGACAAAGTAAAGATACATAAAAAAATTCCCTTGTGGTTGGATAGGAGTCAAGAGGGTGGGTAGAAAGAAAAACGTTGTTGCATGATGATGTAAAGAAAGAAATAATACTTTTTTTTTTCTAAGGAGTGCCTGAAAAAAAAAACCCTTAAAAATTGGGAGAAGTAACTAAATAAAATAAGCCAACAAAATGTAATACAGATATTTTGGGGGCGAAGCAAATAAAATTTTGGGGCATTGATTTTTTTTTCTAATCAAATACTACCCCAACCAACCTCTCTTCACCCCAGCCACCTCATCTTACCTCACCTTACTTAACCTCCTCTCACAGCACCTCACCTCACCTATTTTCTCGACACTCTGGCACTTCTTTTTTTGCTTCATCAGCATCAATTCCAAAGAAGGCTTTCACAGATGACATTAGCATTTACTCAGTCAAATGCATATATTGCTATGTTTTTTGTGCGTTTTTTACCTTTTTCATTTGAGATACATAAAAAATATCACAAAGCAACAATTTATATACAAATATATGGTTTATCACCACTTCTGTGAGCTGGAGCAAGTTTATCAAAGTTAAATTTATAATCAATCAAGTATGCTATTCTATTATGTTGTAGAGGAATTCACACTCCTCATGATCAGAATGGTGTGGATATTTTGGGGTATAGTTATCTATACTAGACATGTATCATGAAGATTGGTTAGATACAGTCTGATCAAGAAGACATGAGGCAGTGTTACAGCAGGTTGAACCAATCATGACAAAAACTGTCTTTTTCATCCTAGTCTCTACCCAGATTTGAATTTATAGAGCAGAAGGGTTCATTATTACAAGGGTAGATATGTCCACCATATATTATATATCACCTCCTCCTCTTCCTGATTATCAGACAAGTTATGTGATGCTAGGAGATTTGAAGCAGACTGATTAAAAAACAATTTTCAATTGTTGTCAATATTGAAACTAAGTTGCCCGTAATTTGTATTAAGAGTTTTTGACTTCCAGTGAGTGTTAATGGTAAGAATGATATTAAGATAAAGTTGATTAATTCTGAAAGGAAGTTTTGTTGTCTGTCTATGATCTGCAAGTAAGATTTATTTTTGAATTGGAACAGGGAGCAGCTATTCTATAACATTTTTAGTTTTACAACATTTTAACCGTGTTCAAACTTGAGAACCTTCAATTCATTTAAGAGTTTTCACAGAACTTTGAACTAAAGCTTTTTATTTAATCCATGGGAGTAGACTGCATATATTCTGTTAACTCTGACCAAATAAGGGTGCTGAGTCTTGGAAATGTTTTCTTATTTATTATTGCTCTTGGATGAGATGGAAACTATAACCTTCAGATTGTGCTTACTTAAAACTGTATAAACTTAATACCCTTGTTTGTAGTGAGTGGAGAACAACTCAATCCTTATTGGAAAAAATCATAACAAAATTTTGGGAGTAATATTAAATAAAAAATGAAATGGTCTGCTAAAGTGACTTATATTAAATTGGGTCCTTTTCACTAGAGTTTTATAGATTCAGAGTGTTGAATACCAAAAGAAAAACCTTTAGCACTGGCACTGTTTTCAGTGATCCCTAATTTTCTGTAAGTCAGCTAATAATCAATTCGGTTTGAGCAAAAATAATTATAAACAAAAATTCATGATGCCTTTATTGAGCAGCTTTTACCGCAATTATAAAACTTACACACAAAGCCGCTTGTAGTGTATGAAAGAAAACAAAAAAAAATAGGCATCTAAGGCCATAACTTTTTTCTGTTAGATTTTTTTCCTCCCTTGGGCTGTCTATTGGGGTTTAGCCTGAAGATAGCAATAATCTCAATTCTTTTGTTTTTATTTTGTTTTTTCATTGTGAACTCAATGAAAATTTATTGAGGTGCACTTAAAAGATTATGTCCACCATCTTGAAATGCTTTTAGTCTAAATTGAAGGTGCTATGTGAAGAAGAAATCCAAGACCAAAGGTGAGATTATTCAGCATTTACCAACCATAAGCTGCTTTAGCTCAATGCATAAATGCACAGTAAAGTTGTGTACAGTAATTATTTTCACAACAAACTTAATTGAGTTGTGTTGCATATTATTTAATAGTTACAGATTTCATGATGTTAAAATTCTTTAATTTCAGAAAATAGCTGAAAATTAAAAATTGACCATCCAAAAAAACATTAAAAACTTTGGAAACTGCCAAATAATAAATGAAACACATCGAAAGGGGTTTATCAGTATACCACCAACTACTTTTTATGTCACAGAATATAATTCCTATATATTAATGTATTTGTGGATTGTTGTTCTCATTTTTAATAAAGATAGTCTGCAAATAAATTAATACATAAATTATTAAGCCTTATCTCAAAGAATTCCCAAATAAATACAATTTAATTCCTAATGATAAAGATCAACTGATAAGTTCTAAAGCTTACCAAAATGTTTTTATAGTATGTGAAAAAACTTTTGATTTCTATTTAATAGCATTATTGGCTGTGTTGGTTTTAGCAATATAAAAAACAAGGCAAAATTAACGCAATTGGTTGTAAAAAAACATTAAAATTTATTCATGCAAAATTTCACTGCTCTTTGATATTATGCCCATTGCTGTGGTTGTGGTTCCATACAAAATAAGTTGCTATTAGATTATTTTATGTAAAAGTAAATCCTTAAAAATCTAAATTATTAGAAAGAAAATGAAAAATGAAAAAATGTTGCCACACAAACCATGTGTTGATTATTTTATAATGGCTAAATAACTATAAATTCTTAGTTCATTGAATGATAGTTTCAGGTTTGTAATTCTAATTTTTCCACTGATGCAGATGTGTTTACTGGCAATTTAGGTCATAGTTCTGAAAAGCAATCAGGTATAGTAAGGATTTTGTTACCTGGTTACATATTCCATACTCTATTTTCCTGTTGTTGACATGGAAGATTTGGTGATCAGCTTTTAACCAAAAGACATTGCGCTAAAAATCAGATGAAATATAAATTTTTCCAAAGAAAATAATTTCATATGAATTAAGTTTCTATTTGATAACAAAAGTTGAATGTTAAATCCAAATCATTTTGCAAGTATCACCGATTTCAAAAGTCTATCAAAAGAAAAACAAAACAAAACAGAAATAACAATCTACCTAGTAATATTATCAAATTGGTTGATAACTGGATTTTATAGTTCTTGTGGCAGCATCTCTATAAAATTTAAACAAGATGTGATGAATAGTTGATAAGTTGTCTCCCTTGGGAATCTAAGATTGATGGTTTGAAAATATTTTCTCTTGAAGGCAAATATAAACATACTTTTCCACTTAAGAAGTAGATTTATTATAGCAAACATTTCAATAATATGCTATTATAATTTTTCCTTTTTTAATTGCAATGGCAAAAATTCTGGAAGACGTTTCTTATTCAATAGCTTTCTATATTTGATTATTTTTCATATGAAAGAATATGAGAATATTCAATATTTGGAAGGATTTTTTTATGTTGTTTTATTTAGATTTTAAATCTGTTTCATAATAACAGCTACTAAATATTCAGAACCTGTACTTATATATCTAAAATCCTTACCTTTTCATTTTCTTGTTTTTAAAACAGTAGCATAATTCCTTGATTCTCAGAACTGTGGATTTTTTAAATATTTCACTTCTTTTTATAGATTTTTTTCAAATCAAGATATACATTCTTATGGGTGATTATTCCTATTTACTTTCATTCATTTTCTTTTTTTATCTATCAACTTATTGTGGCAGCAGCAATTGCTACTATAGAAATATAGAAATAAATATTGAAATATTCATTTCAATAATTATTACATTTTATTCTATAATTATTTATTTCATTTTATTTGTTTATCTATCCATTCTATTCCCCTAGACATTATAAATCGCCCTTTAGTTTTATTATTATTGTTTACATTATGGGTATTTTCATTATTATCATTATTAATATCATTATTATTATGTATATCCACTAAAAAATGACAGCAGCAAAACCGATTCACTAAACTTGATTTACAAGAGAAGTTCCAAAAGTAATACCTCCTATTTTTAACTTTTAAGAGCTACAAGTATGGAATTAGTGGCATTAAAACAAGCAACCTTTTGTGTTCCAGAATTTATTTTTTTACATAGTCAACACCATTCTTGATAAACATTTACTAATGATGAGTAAGAGCCTGCGCATGGCATCTGGTGTATGCTTTGTCACTTACATCTCTTTCACCACTCTAAGAATAACAAATAATCTACTAACTGTGCTGAAATCAACTGCATTGGCTTCAAAAACTTTCAACAGATGCCGGTTCAATTTTTTCTACAGGGAGGAATTCAATGATGCTTCTCTGCTTCTGATGTACATCCATGACAGGTGTTGCTTACTTAGTCTCACACCGTCAATATCTGCAACAGAGAGATGAAACTTATAGGGAATGAACGCATAAAATCAGTCATCATAACAATGCAATTTGCAATCCCCTCAAAATATAAGTAAATCTGACTGATTCAATATTATAACTCTCTTCTACAGATACACATGCTTGATGTTACCTCAATTCCATCAATCTTTCAACCCTAGTTTTTATGCATATCATTAGGAAATTGTGTTCAAAGACATTTTTATCATTCTATCTCTTTGGCATATTGTATTTCAATTTTTGTGCATTTTAGATGTATCTACCTTAATGTGAATGTGCAAGTATATATATTAAAGTAGATTTTAATGCAAAAATGAATTAACCAAAAGCTAAATTATTGAAGGGAGCATTCTGATATAGCAAGTTGTAGTAAGAAAATTCACTTTTGCTTTATAGTTATCAGAAAAAGCTCTTGGCTCTTATGAAATATTAATTTACCCAGGAAATCTATGTTGAATACATAAGAGACATTTCTTCTTGCTATGATGAAATATTGTTCTAAGAGCACCAAAAAATAAACAAATATGTACTTAAAATTTGAATGTTCATATCTATGCTTGATTAGAAGGTAAACTATAAAAGCTTTAAATAGTTTAGAAAATGTATTCATATCTTTTAACTCTCTCTTTCTTTCTTTCTTTCTTTCTGTCTATTTCTCTCTCTCTTTACCACTCTTTTTCTTTCTCTCTCTTTTTCTCTTATATTTTTTTTATTTTAGCATATTTAGTTTTGTTGAGAAATTGCATTCATATATTTTGACTCTATTGTTCTCTTACTATTACTCTCTATTTCTATTTCTCTCCCTTTCTCTCTGTCTCTCTCTCTCTTTTTCACTCGTTTGCTTTCTCTCTCTTTCTCACTCGTTTGCTTTCTCTCTTTTTCTCACTCGTTTGCTTTCTCTCTCTTTCTCACTCGTTTGCTTTCTCTCTCTTTCTCACTCGTTTGCTTTCTCTCTCTTTCTCACTCGTTCTCATTCGTTTGATTTCTCTCTCTTTCTCACTCTTTTGCTTTCTATCTCTTTCTCACAATTTTTTGAATTTATCTTTTTTAGTTTAGTTGAGAAATTGCTTTCATATCTTTTGACTCTCATTCTCTCTCTTTCTATCTCTATTTCTATCCCCTTTCTATCTCACTATTTATATCTCTTTCTCTCATTTCTATCTCCCTATTCCCCTCTATTTCTTTCTCACCCTGTATCTATCTTTCTCTCTTACAATATTCTTTTTAGCTAATGCATAGTTTAATATATCTTGTATCTTAGCAAAAGTTGGTTATGCATATTTTATGAGGGAAGAATTCATCTATCATAAACTTGTGTGAGGTAAATTTAAATAATTTCCATCTCCCTACCAATGACTAACACTTCTTTCACATAGAAAAAAACATTATATTTGAAAGGATTTTTTTACCCTATTGTTACATTCACAAAACTAAATACTGACAATATTTTATTCTCATAAGATTCAGAATAAATAAATGAAAAACATTTTAGATTAGCATGGATACCTGTCCTTTCTAATAAAAAATAAGTTAATCTATGAAATATTTGTTCACATATTATTACTACCATATTGTTCATGTTGTTTAACATGATAAACAGAATTTTTATTCACTAAAATAATTTGAATGGTTGCTTGAAACAAAATTTTTAAACAGACAATCTGGAAAATTTTTAAAACCTGATTAAAAATTACAAAAAAATAATCAGCTCTTAGTAAAATAATTGACTCAAATATTTTATATACTTGTGTAATGTGCTATCCTGCCTATAATGCAAACTCAATTTGTATTTTAAATACACCAGTATATTTTGGCAATAGTAAATGAATATATAGTTTTTTCAACCCCATAGCCAAGGACAGAAGTACATAGAATATTTTCATAACTCCTATACAATGTACCTCCAGAAAATCAACTTCAAAATAAGGTATTCAAAGATTACTTGTTAGACAATTACATAGTTGAAGAAATGCTAATTTAAAAATTTAAATTCAATCAAATGTTAGAATTTAATAAAATTCTTGATTGTTTTATAAATTCAAAGAGAATTGTTTTTAAAGAAATAAAATTTCATAACACTTTTTAGAGGGAATTATATTCAATATACCTATTTTTAGAAGCAAGCACACTTTTTGAGAGCAGTCTTTAGAAAAAAAACTGCCTTTAAACTAAAAAGATACATTTTTATTTAAGTATTATTATGCATGTGTGTAGAGTCACGAAAAATAGACAAAGAGATTCCAATGTTGTCTAAACAAAGATTAGTTTTGTCTGTCTCATAATTTATAGAAAAGTTAACAACACAAAATCATTTCAAGAACTGGATTTCATATTAGAAAATAATATTTTATGAATATACTTGTGTTTTTTTATCTATTATTTCTCCTGTTTTCCAATTTCCTTTCTTACATTTTCTGATATGGCTTCCATCTTTTCATTATGATCACTTATAGGCTGCAAAAACAAAATATCTACAAAGATATGTGTGTACTTTACAATCCTTTATGGAGAGACAAGCATGGAGACATCAAGGAAATGCTTTGAGACCTTCAAACCTATTTCATTTTCAAATTGATTTGGCTAAGGCAAACACTCAACAGTTGATTGTCAGGATACAGTCAAGAGATCTGCCATCAACAGATGACAGGGTTTCATTCGTTTAACAAAAAAAGAAAATATCCAAACAAAGCAGATTTCATCAGTGGCAGGAAATGAAGTCTAACTCAAGTGTTACTCAATCTGGTTCCTCTGATGTTGAATTGGCCCCATGTACAAATATCTCTGAGCTTCTTTTTTGACCATTCTGACAGTAACTGATGTACCCTCACCCACCTTCACAATCAACCTAACTTCAATTCTCCCCTGACATTGTTCAGCTCACCTGAAAGTAGGGCAGTTGTTTTTCTTTTTGAAGTGTATATTCATGTTGACATATACGTTAGCATACATTGATTTCTTTTTATCTGAATGGCTTTTGTATTTATGTAATTATAATTGATGCTTTTCTCAGGATTTGACAGTTTTTAAAGCATTCATTCCATATATTTATAGTTTTTCTTTTATCGAAATATGAATATCCTGATTGCCTCATCTTTTTACTTGTTGTATAGCCGTTACAACTTCTTGATAGCTTTGGCTTGCTTCTTTCACTCATGGGCTTCTTAATTCCATCACGGCCACTATTGTACCCTGAGTGGTTGGTCATCTTGATTGTCTAGGCTGTAGAGCAAAAATCAACGGCAGGCAACAAAACAAGCAGGAAAAACTCAAGACATTATTCTAAGTCTTATCTATTTTATTTACTTATATTTCAAAAACCAATTATTATCCTATAAAGCTTATACCAAACAGAGATTTACCAAGTGTGACTGGCCAACATCCTGGCTTGGAAAAAAGAGAGAGGGCAAGGATAGCCTTCACATAATTTTGTACTTAACCTTTTATTCAAAGATGAGGACAAAAGTCTGAAAAATAGTTATATAGATTATCAATTCTGAAAGATACCAAATATCCCCAGGTATATCATTTATAAGTTATATGATATATACATTGTACTGTTATTCTTATCTTTTAACTATACAACAAATATAGATTCTTTATACTTTCAAGTATTTTATAAATTCTTCCCTCTTTCAAGTATTTTATAAATTCTTCACTCTTTCAAGTATTTTATCCTGATCAAATCAATCTTGGAGTAGTAAAATATTGTAAACTAGTTGCCGGCATGCTTAAAAAAAATCTTTGAAAAGAATAAAATCACAATCTACACATTTTTGCTGAATTTTAGGTCTTTGTAAACAAATGTTGAATTAAACTCTGATGACTTGCCTAGGAAGTATTTACCTACCGGTTATTAATTTATTTGTATTCTCCAGCAATAAATTTCAATAAAGTTTAAATTTACCTGCAGCAAAATATGTATTGCACAATCTTGGAATTTTGCCGTTTCATTTAGGACCATTTTGTCGAAAATATTAGAATATGGAATCCGTTTTTGTAGAAAGGAATAAGTCTCAAAGGCAAATTGTTTTCACATTAAAAAAAAAATCTAGTAATCCTTATTCTGTTATATTTACTTAAACAGAAAAGAAAAAGATAAAAAAAGGGAAAAGTTGTTTAAAGGTTATACAGGAGAGTTAGTATCTTAATTCCCAATATTATCCACCAATGTTTTGTTCTAGAGAGGGGGAAAAAAGGGAAACAAAAAAATCCAAATTCCATTTTCGAAAATGTCTCCTCGGGTTAAGGACTAAATTTGTCATTGCTATTTTTAGTACTTCTAAAATGATTTCCAATCAACTGCCCTTCACTAAAAAGAAAACACGCAAAGAACTTCCCAAAAAAAAGAATAAATCCAGTGAAGAGAATAAAATAAAGAATTCTATTGTCAAATAGAGAATAATTCTACAGGATATTAAAAAAATTTCACTCTGGCAGTGTCCCTACAATGCAACCAACCCACCCTTACTTCCATCCATCCAAAATGATTCAGTGTCTTTCATTTCTGAACAGATCTCTGGGTTTTTTTGTTTTTGTTTTTTTTTTTGCTCTGAAAACGAAAGAAGAAACATTCATTAAACTTTGTAATCTCTGGGAAGAATTAGTTTCTTTCTCATTCTTCATCTCAACTCCTGATCAGATTCTTTGTACAACTATCCCTAAGCTGTCAGCCTCCAAAAAAAGATCCATGTTTTTGCCTTTTTGCCTTTCCCTATCCTCATTCTAACTTTCTTTAATAAGACTTTTTCAGGTCATTTCTGCATGTTAAATCAGAACACTTGTCACTACCATCCTGTGCTTTTCAAAAGAATGATCTTAATAATAATCATAATGACAATAGGAAAAAACCAATGCCTGTAATAATGACAAAATTGTTTGTCATTATAGAAACTAGTTTACTGAATTTAATCCTATTATTATAACATTTATAAAGATACCCCTATATAAATATAGAAATACAATATTTTCTATAAATATCAAAACTAAAAAACTAAGAGATGCTTAGTGGATAAGTTTTATAATTCCTTGAACAAAAGTAAATGAAGGTAAATTTATAATTAAAACATATAAACAAATACAATATATGTATTCATAAAAATGAATAGTTTATCACTATGAAACCTTCTAAACAATAATAATTTCAGCACAATCATTTTTGATAGATATTCTTTGTTGTCCACACATTGTTTTTTAGATAAAACAATATGCACTATTTAACCCATAGCTGGAGGGAATGTGAGGATTCATACCTTTCCAGAGGATATCTGTCCAAATGTAAATGCAATCAGAATGACTGGGATTCGAACTCGTGTATTACAATTTTGAAGTCCAACTGCCTATCTACTTTTCCATGTGGACCCTAAAGCCGAGAATAAAACTATGCAAAAGAGCAGTGCTTGCATTGGTAAGTTTTTTGGTTCTTTATAAAAGCTAAAAATAATGTTTTGTACGGAAGGAAAAATGTAATACATGGCGAAGGTCACAGAGAGTTTTTTTAATTTTTTTTTCTGTCTTTGGTTTATTTCCCTCCTTTCTTCTGCCCAAAGCTTTTATTTTTTCTTTCTATATGGAACCAAATAATTCACCTATTCAAACACTGCCCATATGCCACAAGTGAGCAACCCTCCTCACTTAAATCCAAGGGATGTCTTTAAAGGGTATTATCAGAGGGAGAAATACTGACAATTTTTTACAAACCCATGGACAGGGGACAATCTGCCACAAATGCATGTAATTCTGACTATAAATTGAATTTTACTTCTAGACTGAATAAATATGTTGTTTTTTTACTTATCCAGAGTTCTTTCAATTGTTTGAAAGAAGAACCACAGGACAGGAAGCTCTTGTTTTAGTCCACTTTAAATTCATGGAATTGAATTGGAAGTAGAAAATTTCTTTTAAGAAATCGATGATTGTCTCTATAAATTTTATGCTTTTTTATCTTTTCATTTGATATAGATTTTACAATCATGAATCACACTCTTTGTTATCAGATATCCTATAAAACTATCAAGTCTTTTTCTAAATGTAAACCTTATGATAGCTATCTCAAAAAAAAGGAAAAAAAAAGAATAAGAATAAATAAATAAAACAGATAGCAAGGATGTTTTATATTCTGGAAGGATTCTTTTATGCGATTTCATAATCAATTCAACACATCATGGCCATAATCAGACAATTTTTGTTTAAATCAATTTTTTTATTAAGTTTTATTATTGCCCTCATTCTTTTTATCTTACATTTTTATTGTGGTTGATTCTGATTAAGTTATTATACTTGATAATGCCTTGTGATCTGAGTATAATCTGTGTAAATTACTTTTTATCATCTAATAATTGCATATAAATTTTACTGCCTCATAAGGTGTTAGTATCAAATAAAAAAGGGAAAAATAGTTGTTTACACATAGAACTGGACTTGTGTGTGTTGCTAAAAGTTACTTGATGAAATTTCTCTGCATAGTTAAAGTAGTATTAAAATCTATTACCTCCATTAAACATTAATTCTCATTGGAAAGGCATGAAAATACTTATTCTCCCAACAGTTCAAGTCTGTTTTCTGGTTTAGTTTCAAAATACTTAAAGAATTGATAAGCCTATCCTAGTAATCTATTTTTATGATGTATTGATTGGTTGGCTTATTTTAAGGCATTTCAAACTATTTTAAACATTATCATGTTAATTATTATTTAATTATTAAGAGCCATCTCTTTTGCATTATTGAATAGCATAAGAAACACTCATTATTTTTTTTTGTATAATTTATGTTTTATGAAAAATATATACAGCTGAAATGGAATATCTGTGGATTGAAGCTAAATTCTTCATTTAATTTTAAAACTTTAAAAGAAATGCCAATTTAAGAAGAAAAAATGCAATTAGATACACAGATATACAAAAAATGGAAACCATGTGTAATAACCATTTTCTTCCTCTAGGCAAATAACCTTCAACAGATTAAAAACTGATTGCTCATATCTATAGAAATTATATTTTGTGTTAAAGTTCAGTCCAATTTTGCAAAATATGTAACATTAATAAATCCAAGCAAAAACTTGAGAAACAAAAATATCAAACTGGTTTATTAACACTTGACTTAATTTAATCAAATTGGCATATTCACTTCCCAAAAGCCATAGAAATTAATTTAATCAGTAGAATTTTTTTTAATTAAAAAAAAAACAACAAATAGACAATAAAATGATGTTTCTTTTGCTTGCAAACTCTGTATGCATGCTACACCTCTTTTTATGATGACTGTCATATTATGCTCTTTACATACATTATCTAATCCTTTGCACAAATGAAATCATAACAGTGCAAATGGATCTTCAAAATAAAGATTTCTACATGAATTCACAAATTTTAACTTGCTTAACAGCTCAAACAAAGTCTTATATATTTCTCCATTGCATCTCAGGTCCTCTGCTTTCATTCCCATACACGGATACTATTAGATTATAAAGAGAGAAAAAATAAACACAGATTGTAAGTCTCAAGAGTTTTAATATTGAATTAGATGTATGTTAACCCTACATCTCATTGAGTTTAGATAATTTAATAGTTCTCCATGTACATTGCACATCAGAGTAGATGTGTATAAGCATCCTTATAAATAATAGCTTTGCTCAGAATTTTGAGTGATATTCTGTACATAGCTCTATAGAAAGTTACTGATGTTCAAACACTGAGCCACTCACCCCATCAGCGATTCATATATATATATATAAAATTATTAAGAAATCCATGCAAGTTTAAATATCAAATTCATATCTATATCAGCACAATAATTTCCAAGTTAGTACTTTATTTTGAGACATAGATTTTATAAACTTATCTTTATTGCACAATACCATAGAACAGGTGCTTAGGAATCCTGATGTTGTCCATTCTCACTGAATGTCTTGCCCAATGCATCTGGTTATATAGAACATGTACAGCAATGCTTGAAGTTGATTGTCAGCACAGTTTCTCACTTGTGCAATCATCATACCAAAAGCTTCTGGTTTGATGATTGCAACTAGTGTTATTCAAAACTATCTATTAATAAAATAATGTTTATCACAAATGCTTGTTCTTAGCATTAAATGACTAAAAAGATTGATGGCCTATAAACCAATCTAAAGAAACAAACCAAAAAGTAAGAACTAATCCAATTTGATTTTGAATATTAAAATTATTCTCTGTTATGAAATTTCACATAAATAAAGATGTTGTGAACAATTTGTTTGGTATAGATATCAATACTACACATGTATCACAAAGTTTGGGTAGACCATAATTTTAGCAAGAAAATATGCACTAGCAGTAGTAGCATAACTGCAGAGATAGTGTCGAGTAAGGACTTTCTCCTTCCATCTTCTCATTTCTACAGAGACTTGTGTTTATAGTGAAGAAGAATTCATTATCATAAGGGTAGATATGTTCACTGCAACAGAAGGAAAGGAGGAACATTCATAAAATATCCATCCAGGTATTGTTATGAAAATATTTCAGCTGATATAACAAACACACATTGAAGATATATAAATAGTTCAAAAGCATTGCTTGAAATAAATTAACACAAATAAATTTTTGATTTGCTTAAAAAGAAATTTATAAAATACCATTTTTGATTATTAAGTGAAAATATTCTGTCATTGGTTTTTGCTGATGCCCTTCATCAGTTGGAAATTAAATCTTTTCAGCAATTGCAAAGATGTAATTATTGTATATTTTTAGCTGCATTTATTAAGTCTAAAAAATTGTTCATTATTTCTTTATATCAATTATTAAATTCTTTGGTGTATTTATCTTACAATAATTTTCCCAATCTTAAATCTCACAAAAGATTATTGACTGTGCCTATTCTGATTAACTATATATATATGTATGTATGTATGTGTGTATATATATATATATATTTTTTTCTTTTTGTGACATATGTGTGAAATTATGCCGGTCTCTTGCTGGTTTCGAAAGCCATTTGTGTGAATGTGCAAAACCTATTCATCTAGGTGTAAAGATAATGCTGATTCCAAAAAGTCCGATAAAGTAATGAGCATGTAAAACTGGCCTAGTACCTAACTTGGTTTGGTGCCAAACCAAGTATATATCATATATCTTAATGTTATTTTTCTATTCTGAATAGGACAAAGACTGAATTTTACTGCTTTTGGTGGTACTGTCTTAAAAAAACTTGCTTGCATTACAGAATGACTAACATGTGTCCATTAAACTTAATACAACATATTTGCTCTGGAATGTACAAAAAATAAACAATCTTTTAAGTTCCTATTTATGATATGGGGTGGTGCCCGATTTAAAACTTGAATTATTTTCTTTCTTTTCCAATGAAACCTTACCACAAAGTAAATACAATTGTAGGATTTTATCAATCAAAGTATGAGGATATTTATCACACTTATAGCAAGGATTTGCCTTTCTATGTGCCTCTTCCACCCTACAGAATTCTTGATCAATGTCTCAATGTGCTTGTTGTATGTCAGAATAGTTTGATGATGCATTTAAAGTATCACCTTTTAAAAGGCAATTCTGATCCACTTTTCTAGTTTTGCCTGTGTTGTTGGGATCTTTGTACACTTTTAGCCACCTGAAAAAAAAACTAATCAATTAAATTCTATAGTTGTGAACTTGAAAATGAACAGAAGTGTAATCAATTAAATTCTATAGTTGTCTACCTGAAAATGAACAAAAAGGTAATCATTAAACCCTAGAGTTGTCCTCATAAAAATGAAGAGGAAGATAATTAAGTTCTATAGTTGTCTACCTGAAAGTGAACAGAAACTTAATAAATTAAACACTTTAAAGAAAACATTTCAGCACATTAAGTGCACCAGATAACTGAAATGTTGAGGTTGCTCTCTACCTAAGTTTGAGTATTCTGAGTGACGAAATGGCTATTATAAACCATAATATTGTGACTGAATCTGTTTAAAAAAAGTTTTCTAGATTTTTCTATTTATGAAGTGAAAACAAAGAATAATTGTTGCTTCTTCAAAAGAGTTTGACCTCAGGAATAATGAAATCAAATTATTCTAAGAGAAGAAAAGAAGTACAAAAAACAAAAAAAATTAAATAAATCTATCAAAAATATATGGAGGAAACCGTTATAAACAGATTATTCAGTTTTCAGGTTTATTCAATTAATTTCTTGTAAGCCAATCGATAAAAAGAAACTTTAAATAACTTTCTTTTTTGTTTTTTACTTTGATTTTTATTTCTGTTTTATATCTTAAATGTTCAATATTTTTTTGGTTTATTTCACAAAATAGAAAAAAAAAGATAGTGCAATATTTTTATTTTTTATGTATCTCTAAAAAATCTGGTTATATAGCATGTTTCAGATGTGTTCAGAAAATATTTAATCACTTAATATGAAAAACACATGTCAGGGGAGTTTGTTTTTTGTTTCTCTTGAAATATCTTTCATTCTTATTTAAACATTTCTTGAAATTTTGAAATTGAAAAAAATTGCTTTCTTTAGATTCACTAGAAAGTCAATAGCACTGAAATCATAGTACACATGTTAAACTACTAGTTGATTTATGATATCAAGTTTTGGACTAATACTTTTAAATAAAAGAAGGAACCTCATTCATTTTGGCTATTGGTTAAATAGTAATATAATTTTCTCTCTAACATTTCCACTAGCAGCATCTGCCTTAAAAAATATGATATGCTGTTAAATAAATATACCTAAATTGAAAATATTTTAGTTGAAATTCATTTACTAAAACAGTATTGTTGACTCCAAACTGTTGAAAGGAAAGAGTAATCCTAACTTAATATAAATTATTTATCTATAATCAGACATAATGGACTAGCTTATTTTTGAGCACATGTATTATGATTAGAATGTCTACTACAATTTTAGCTTTTATTTATTATTAACATTTATTTTGAATGCATTTAAATCTGTGAAACACTTTGGTATGGAATCCTGACCATTTATTTTTTACTTTTTGTTTCTAGAATTATTTGTCAAAATTCATTATGCATATATTGACAAAATTATTGGACTATTATCCTTGTCTTTAATGTTATGATTGGTCTCTTGGCACAATAAATAAAGGCACCGAGTTTCTACATGTTTAAATTAGCATTATCTGAAAGTGACAGTTAAAATCAAACAATAATAACTAATAATACACTTTAATAATTTACTCCTATAGGTTGAATGAAAGGTTAAGTTAAAAAATCTAGGAAAGCTCCAGATTACCTCATAAAGGTTCTGATGTTTGATTACCCAAAGATAACCAAAGAGTTATTGACTTAAACATGAAGATAGCAATAATAAAGATGAGAATAATAGTTTGAAAATTCAATACACAAACTATTATGCTTTGCCTCAAAGATTCTAAAAAGCAATATTATATATAATTTTAAACTATTTTAACCTTATCTGAGAATATTAAAAAACTCCATACTGATAATTTCATTGCATTTAATTTTGTACATGTATTTTTTGGACTGTTGCCCCTATCCTTATTGTTGTTACCTTCACTAGTAAAGGTAACAATGATAAGGATGAGAGTAACAGTCTGAACAGCAGAAGTAAATGTAACCATGATAAAGATGAGGACAACAATCAGAATAATTGATGTATAAATTATCATGACTCATCTTAGAATTTTGTTGTGAAGATAACAATTATAATAATGAGGACAACAGTTCAAAAAATAGATGTACAAATTATTAAGCCTCATCTCGTAAATTGTGAAGGTAACAAAGATAAGGGTTAGAATAACAGTCCAAAAAATAGACACACAAATTATCAAGCCTCTCTACGATTCTGAAAAACAGTATTTAATTTTGTCTTTCTTTTTGACCTTCTGTGAAATTTAATCAAAGAAGCTATTCAAACATTTGCCCATTCAGCAAGCATGGAATGAGAATAAATATCTGGCTCATTTAGTATATTAAAAAATATCATCTTCAGGGTATCTCCATACATTCTAATCTTTCATTACCTCTCATCAACAGATCTTTCTCCTCTGACCTCATTCATTGTAAATTGGATTATGTTAACAACCAATGATCTTGTGATAGAGTCTGTCAAAAATCAACATGTCTTAAGATAGTACTCACTTGTCTCTTCATAAAGCCAAAAGCTATTACATCTAATCTAGAATTAAACCTGTTGCATTGGATCTATTTTTTTCTTATGAGCCATCAACCCTTTTCTTCTTTGATTTAACAGATACATGCTCATTTGAGTACATGAACATCCTTCAATGTAGTCTTATGGCATAAGATTCTCATTGATTGCTGCCAACCCCAACACAAGGTCTTGTATCAGGGAACTTTTTCATGAGATGAAATCTTGATATTTCTCAGTTGTTCCCATGGCAATTTTTTTTTATATCCATACGTGTCTTGATGTACAGAATAAATTTCTTTTTTGTCTTTCTAGATTCCAATGTTCCTTACTGAAAAACATGATAAATCAGTCATATGACCTTAAGCAATTTTTGTATGTCCTATTAATACTTAAAGATACACTACAACAAAGATGAGTGACAATATTGTATTTTTAATTATGAATATATTTTTTCTCTATTATACTCAAAATGGTGTTGGCCAATATCAGAAATATTGCTATACTCTTCATTTAATTTATTTTGTTTTACTTTCTGTTTAAGTTATATGCAAGGAGATATATATACTATATATTTATATATATATATATATATAGGAAATATAAATAAATGAAAACCCCAAAATATTATATTGTAGCCAACGCTGAAATGTTTTGATTAATAAAATCTGTTATCATGGCTTTAAATATCTAACATTTATTTATATTTCATCGTCAGAATTTATTTTCCGTTTTTTAAATATAT
>JAYKTE010360620.1:0-10897 GCA_036873565.1 Xipholeptos notoides
TCACCCATCTATGTACTGACCAGGCTCAACGTTGCTTAACTTCGGTGATCCGACGGGAACCGGTGTGTCCAACGTGACATACAGGTGTAAAACATACAGGTCACTACAAAAATATCCTTCTTCTATTTTCTAATTCTGATTCATCACTCTAGAGCTAAGCTACTACAAGATCTGCTCTTAATTTGTTGTACTAGTGTTGTTCCAAAAGTAATACACCCAATTTTTTTTATGTCGCCCAAATGGATCAGAGGGGATTTCAAATTGCATTGATATGATAACTGCACTTATACATTGATGACCTGAGAGTTTCATCTCTCTGTTGCAGATATGGAAGATGTGAGGCTCTAAGTAAGCAACCAATGTCATGGGTGTGCATCAGAAGCAGAGATGCATCATTAAATTCTTACATGCAGAAAAAGTTGACCCAATCAACATTCACCGGTGCCTGTTGAACGTTTACGAAGCTGATGCATTTAATGTCAGCACGGTTAGGAAATGGGTTCATCAATTTCACAGTGGATGCAGAGATGTAGATTAATCAAACTTTTATGAACATTCTTTTTTCTAATGAATATATATATATTTCTAATGAATATATATATATACATATATAATGTCTTGTGCCCAAAGACCTGTTTTTCATTTTTTATTTTATTTTATGGTATAACAACCTTGATCAATCAAGCTGAGAACAATCATCTTTGATCAATGGCATTCTTTTGCCAACACATTATTTGACCAGCACTAGGGGCACTATTTGATCTATAGCTAGAGGGAATGTGGGGATTCATAACTTTTCCAAAAGTATTAAATTGAATGTCAATGTAACGTAACAATTGGGATTTGAACTCTTGTATTACAATTTACGAAGTCCAAGTGTGTATCCACTGTCACAAGGGGACTTACCCCCAAAGAGCCCTAAAGGTGGGTAAACAGATAGTGTTATTGGGTTGCCACTGAAAGTATTTCTTTAACCAGTAAAACATTAATGGTATTGATCTTATTTCTGGAGACAATATATATCTGCATCCCACCTCCCTCCATGTCACACATTTGAATTAATTTTAAATCATGACACACAGGCTGGAAAAGAAGGGGAGAAAAATAATAAACAAAAATAAATTCTAGTGTATTATACATATACATCATTCCTATACAACATACGCTGCTTAGAGAATCAAGAAACAAACAAACAACCAAAGAATCAACAACAACAACAACAACAACAACAACAACCAAAAAATTGATAAACAAAAAATAGAATTAAGTAAATCTTTACATTTTTTTTTTTTTTTTAGTTCTTTTTGTATTCTTAACATTCCAGAGATTATAATGAGAAAATCTTTCAGAAATTTGGGTTATAAAAAAATCAATCACAAGAAGTAAAGACTCTTTAAATAACTGACACTGCATATGGGAAAAAGATTTAATCAGCAACACCACCTCTACGAAAAACTACCACAAAGCTATCACGAGCACCCCATGACCACCACCACCACCACCACCACCACTGCTTCAACCAAAAACTACTATAAAACTATCACAAACCAACTACCACTACAACCACCATCACAAAGATGCCAGCACTACCATCAGCACCTCAACCAAAAACTACCTTAAAACTATCACAAACCAATTACCACCACCACTATTACAAAGATATCAGCACTACCACCAGCACTGGCACCAGCAACAGTACAAAGCCAGCAGCACCCCTCCCACCATCTCCATTACCACCACAATTACAAAAACACCAGCACTACCATCAACACTACCACCAGCACCAAGCCAGCAGTACCACCAGCACAACTTCCAGCACCTCTGCTGCATCAGTAACATCATTCTAATCATCATCAATATATAAAATAATGATTCTTTACATCTTTCCATAAATTACAATATGTTACAAACCCTATCCTATGTTTTCCAGACAATCATTTTCATTATTCCACCTTAGTGCTTTCTGTTGAACCCATTTGGCTTATAAATGATTTTATCTTTGGTTTTTATATTACATTTGTTATCTAATGTATTTATCTTAATAAAAATAACATCTTGAAGTTTGAAATAATAATATATGATGTCAGATACCAGTTAGTTTGTGGTTTTTGGAATCCTTGAAATGAGGCTTGATACATCTATTTTTTGGATTATTGTCCTCGTCTTTATCATAGTTACCTTCACAATCCTTGGGATGAGCCTTGATAATTTGTACACCTATTTTTCATGTTGTTGTCCTCATCTTTATCATTGTTACCTTCACAATCCTTGGGATGAGCCTTGATAATTTGTACACCTATTTTTCATGTTGTTGTCCTCATCAGTTAGATTGTCAGTATACCTTTGGAATACTTTGCCATCAATAAAAGCAACACATTGCAATGTGTGAGTGGTTACATTCTTGGATTTCTGAACTCTATGACCTGAGTTCAAATCTGAGTTAAACCATTCCATACACTTTCAGAGGCTCACTAACTCAGGGGAATAACTTATCTAGATTAAGGAAAAATGTATATAAAACCCAGGCTAATGCAACTTGTGTGTTCTGGCAACTAAGAAAGGGAAATCTATGAAAAAGAAAACCTTCAGTCTAGTAGCTGTAATTTTGGTGGTGAGGGAAAACTTGAATTAAGTACACATATTTGATCTCAAGTCAAATTGCTGTTTTGTGCTTAACAAAGTAACTGTAGGGGTAACAAGCTTGGTACATTTCTCAGTGAACTAAGGGGTCTCTTCTAAAGTAATGCCACCTATTTTTTAATGTGAATGTTGATCAGTTCAATTTTTTCTACATAGAGGAATTCAATGACGCATCTCTGCTTCTGATGCATTACCATGACACAGGTTATTTTCTCAGAATGTTGAAAATTTCAGGTCATGAATACATAAGTTCAGTCGTCATAAAAATGCAATTTTCAGTCCCCTCTGATCCATTTGGGCAGAATGAAAAAATAGGAGGCATTACTTTTGAAATGACCTTCATATATAGCATTAACTCTTGGTCTCTCATGTTTTGAAAGAGACAAGAAAAAAAGGAAAATTTTACAATAACAATGTTTAATTGGTCTTTCAGAATACTTGAGATGAGGCTTGATAATTTATACATTCATTTTTTGGACTGTTGCTCTCATCTTTATTACCTATGATTGATCCCCACCCCCAAATCATGGTGCAACAGACATAAGTGTTGAGTTCATACAGTTCTAAGTGAGCATTATTTGAAGGCCAAGGTTTCAATCTTTACTGAAGGCACTAATTACTAAGAATATCTTCCCAAGACTTAACACTCCTACTTCTTATGATTTTATAGACAATTTAAAAAAAAAATGATGCCCACTGCTTTTACAGGCCATTAAAAGTGAATACCCCCACCCCACCCCGGTGACAGCACAGTTTAAAATAAGGTGGAATTCATTTTTTTTAATTGCAGGAAGAGCAATCAGATAGTTGTAAAAATAAGCCTAAAAGTACAAGTTCATGGTTAAAGAGTTAGAACTGAGATTTAAAAGGTCAAAGTATCAATTCCTTGGCAACAGGACAATGAACATTTACAAATAGATGGAAGAATGAGGAATAGTTAAGTAAATATAGTCTGCAGTCAATTTTAAGAATAAGTAGTGTATGAAGCAAAATATGAGTATACATTTACTGTCATAGTTCTGTTAAAAGTTTAGAAAAGAGGCCAATTTATTCATGTGAGTGTCAGTGCATTCTACTAGCCACAGATTTCTTGTTTTTTTTTGTTTGTCTGTGTTTTACGGCATATCAACTATTTTAGGTCATTTAATGCCGAGAAAATCATTTTTGGTAAAAGTTTTTTTTTTTGTACACACATATTTTTTTAATAACACAATATGCACTATTTGACCCATAGCTGGAGGGAATGTAGGGATTCATACCTTTCCCAAGGCTATTAGTCGGAATATGAACGCAAATGGAACAACTGGGATTCAAACTTGCGTTCTACGATTCCTAGGTCCGACTGCCTACCGATTGGCCCAAATCGACTTCCCCCTATCAATATTGACTTATTATTTCCAAACAATATTTTTTATTTCATAGAATGAAAATTAATAGATCATTAATAGAATATCGATTTTCAATATTTATCAGTGGTATTCCAAAACAACACCTATCTAGAAACATTCCCAGACACATAAAGTACAACTGTGTAAATATTCAAGAAAATCAGCCAAGCCATTTCAGAGTCTATAGGAAATGAAGTTCCATTTATGTATAAGTTTAGATAAAAATAATTCCAAAATCTAAAAGATACCTGAAAAAAAATATCCATGACAAGAAGTTCTTTCAACTTCGAAATCATAATGTCTGAGTTGAAATCAAACCTATATACATTTATTTTAACCCAAATTACCTTCAAATGCACATAAATAATTGATACCCCTAACTATGGACAGAATAGTGTAGCAATTATTCTTCTGACAACCTAAACTAAAGAAAAAATTATTCATCAGAAGTACAATTGTGTATGGCATTAAATACCCATAAAGGTTGATATGCTATTAAAAAACAAATCAACTCCCTAAAAAAAAACAACTAACAAAACCAACATAAAACATGAGAAAATTAAAAAGTAATTCAATAAATAATTGATTCTAAGGAATTAGTCCAACATCATTAAAAGTCAATCATATGATTTGAATAAGCTCAGTCATAGCAAAGAAAATATTCAGATTATATTTATCATGTGATCACTACTAAAATTATAAAGATGGAGAAGTGCAGCAAATTTGTCTTTTTATAAATGATAGAAAATGCATTATCCATATATGTAGTGTCAAAAGTAAAATGTAATCATTATCAGTGACACTAAGAAATGTTCATGAATAGTAACCGATATTCAACAGCATAAGTTAACCCAAATTCAGAAAAATTTTCACACAAATCGCATGAGAACTTATCTATAATCTATAGCTATAAATATAAAAGCCTGTGCACATTTTATATCAATAAAAACATCAGAAGAGTTCACTGATTGTTAAATTCTTTAGACAGCCAATCACCATGCAATATTTCTATCTCTCTCTCGGGCAGTCCGTCGATTTCGATGATGACGCAGAGTGTCTGTGTCGAAGGTGCAACGTGAGTCCGATCGGAGCGTCATATCCCTGCTAGCCTAGGCAAATTAGGAACAAGCAGCTTGCCCAGTACTGCTAGCATCCTCTCCGCTGAAAGCAAAAGCACAGAGGCAAGGATAGGCCAGGACAGTCTGCACACATTCAGTCAGCCGCATCCGATGGCTGAAGTAGACCCGAGTCGAGTTGTACATTACCCTTGTTGACATATTGTATTTATAAAAAGCATAAAATATTTTAAGAACACAACATCTATATATTAATACAATAGCGTGAGTGTTCAATGTGTGTCACCCTTAGCAACAAACTTATCTCCCTTTTATGTAACTCTTAAGATGGAAACAATCAAATCATAACTAAAAAATGATGAAGAACACGAACAGGTTCTGCTCTTCAAACCCCCATTGTCAAAAGTATAACTAATAACAAGTTCATCTTCAAGGATATATTTCTTTTCTTTTTTAATTCAAAATTATTTATTTATTTATTTGAAGTGTATTATTATTCTAAAAGTATTGATAACTTTTATTTAGACATAAATAAATAGATAGTTTAATTGTAAAAATGTTGATATCGATTAAATGGTGCAGTGTTTTATTCAAAAAACAATGTGTGGACCAAAAAAACGTTTCTGAAAAAAAATGATTGTTCTTAGCATTAAATGACCTAAAAAGGTTTATATGGATTAAATAGTGAATATCGTGTTATCAAAATATATGTGTGGACAAAAAGAACATTTACCAAAAAATGATTGTTCTTGGCAATACTTTGAATAAAGTTATGATCTACCTGCCCCAATCTTGCTTATAATGGACAACTTTATGTAGCCTTCTCAAGAGTAAGGTCTATGAACAGTGTAAGAGTGAAAATTTGTCCTCAGAATAATTCTATTCATAGCTAGAGAAGAGGAACTACCTTAAAGAAGTTTTATAAATTGTTTCATTTTTTAATGTAAATATACAAGTCAAATCCTATGACATTTAATGCAAACATCTATAGGATAGGAACAAGATAATTAATATTGAAAATATCATTTCATATAATTTACACGGGTTCCGTTAGTTGAAATTAATATTAGTAAAAGTCAGTTTAAATATGTTTGCCTGGCTATTTCAAATAAACGTCATCCTTCACCTATAGGAGTTACTCTCCCAAATCAATGAACCCTATCTGCTCAGAACAACTGAAAGTGAACATAATGGGTCAACTGTGATATGAAATAGCGTATTACGATTTCAAAGTTTAAGCACTTAACAACTTGCTCTGCTTGACCGTGTATATGGCTATTTTAATTTGGAAGAGCCAATTTATAGACAAAACAATTTATCAAGCAGTTAATAATCACTAAATTCTGAACAAACTAGCTATTCACAAAGGTAGACAGTAATTCACTATTGTCTTTCAAATAAAGGATTCAACCACTGATTCTGACTGGTTTATAAAGTTTGACATTTATCGAATTGATTCTTAAATCTTATTTCTTGGACCAACATAATGCTTCAAAAGGAATAATTATATCTCATTAAGATTATTTTCATTGCATTATAATACATTGGTGATATCATTATTATTCAAAATTCAGACAGTTTTTTTTTTTAAATCAATGTTGATAATATCAGGGGAATTTTTTGTTATTCTACAAAAATGGTTTGTATTCAGGTTTTTTGAACTCTTGGCTTCATCTTTATTGCTATCTTCATATTTTAGCTAACTGAACCCTTTATTCAATCCATGTGGGTAGTCTGTTTTAATTTTGTTAATCATAACTGGGAGTGGGTATAAGAGTTAATTTACTTTTAGTAATTATTTTTTTAAGATGGGATTGAAACCCTCATCCTTAGATAATTATTACTTAGAACTGGAGAAACTGAAGACTCCTATGGTGAAACAAATATAGGCATTCAATTTTAAAGTTTCTAATTATGACATGAAGGTTCTGACGTTCAACTAGAACCACCTAAAGAAGGCTGAAAAGTACATCAGACGAAATGTTGTGAAGCTACCAGTAAAGATTAGGACAACACTCAGAAAATTTCAAATACAAATTCTCAAGCCTCATCTCAAAAGCTACAACATAGATGGCTTCGAATCTAACACTATGAAATGGCTCATATTGGTTGACATCAAATGTAGCTAAGCCCCCAACTGCTTGGTATAGATATTTTATCTACCAAACAATAAATTTCACCTTTATCTTTTGGAGAGAAATGATAATAAAAGTTGCTCTTTAGTCTAAAAAAAGACATTTCTGTTCTAATAAACAAGGATTTTAGCCCTCTTGTAAAATCACCAATACACCCATTCAATTTACTATATACTTTTTTTTTCTTCAAACTGATAGCATTAAAAGGATGTTTGATTTTTATAATGGTTTCAAGCAGATTTTTAGAAAAACAGTCCTATGATATATATTTTTTGGTTTTGAATTATTTTCACATGTATGAGTAATGATTTTGTATGTGTGTGTGTGTGCACGTGTTTTCGTTTTATTTGAAGCAATTAAAAAAACTGTCCATTTATGTCTATTATGAATTAGTGATCCATGGAAAGATGGTAATAATAGTTGTTATTCAACTTAATCAAGATGGGAGGGTGTTCTTAGTGTGTCAACTTTCCTGTGGATCTACAAAAGAATTGATGAGTCATTTTAAGAGACATTATCAAAAGGATGATAACAGGGGGAAAATGGTAAGAGATGGTATGGCAATGATCAGCAACTACTATGGAATTGCCATATTCAATTTAACAATCACTATCATCAATTGCATTCGCCTCTATATTACAGACTGCTTATTAAATGTTTTGATTTTCTGAGCCTTATCTACAGTGCCGGCTCATGACATGTTGAAAAAAGTACCTTTCATAGTGATGCCGACACTGGGTGAAATGTCAGCCAAATCTTAAAGAAACTTCAACTACCCTGGTAAAAGATTACCTCACATTAGATCTCTAATTGGTATTTTTCATTAGTGTGGCAACAAGAAGGATTTTTTTTGCCTTTGGAACTTACCTAACTGGAAGTTAAACATAACAGCATATCTCTGACATACAATATTTATCTCATAGCTAAGAAAAGAGGCAGACTGAAATTTGAACTCACATACTATGATTTTAAGCCTAAGCTGTTACCTATAGGCCAACATCAATTTCCTGGTAATCATACAGGGATTTTACACAAATTTATCTTATGAAAATCAAATTAGAAGTTAATAAAAAAAAAATAATAATAAATTAGTTTTATCTCAAGCAATTTTTACTGCTGCTTTTATTGTCTTAGTTGTATAAAAAAACATGAACAGTGTAATCAACAGTTCCAAGAAGTGTGGATGGTGCTGCACAAGCCTTCACCACTATAAACAAATCTCTGTGCAGGCCGTTTGACGACCTTACATGGTTTGATGACACCTTCCATCGTCTCTTGAGACCAGGGACAGATGCCATCATCATCAATGTGTGGATGGTGCTGCACAAGCCTTCACCACTATAAACAAATCTCTGTGCAGGCCGTTTGACAAGCTTACATGGTTTGATGACACCTATCGTCTAAGAGTCAAAAGTAATTTTATGCACGAACGTTGATATCATTGAAAAGAAAATTTTTTTTTTTTTTTACTGCAATATTTAAAAAAAATAATATTAATCAAGAAAACATTTATTTGGTTATTTAAATGACAATTTACTTCAATGAAAAAAAAAAAACAAAAACAAAATTGAAACAATTTTTAAAAGAAGTTTTATTTAAAAATATATATATTTTTTTTTACACTCACAAATATTCTTAGTCTCTGTTTATCATTGAATATACATTTTTTTTTTTTTTATTTTTTTTTTTTTTAGAAAGGCAGAGAAATCTTGAGGAGGGGGGGGGCACAAAATTGAACAAGGCCAAAATTAAACACTTTGGTCTGGGTTTTAAATATATATAACATTTGAAATAAACCAGTTATTCAATTCAGGGAAGTACATTTTCCTTTCTAATTTTGTTCATTACAACAAGGTAAATGAAGTTTCTGTGGTGTTATTTTGAAGTGGAACTAGGCGTCGGTCGAAGGGACAGAGCACCGCTGGTCACCGGGGGACAACAGATCACATGGTACGCGGCAGCGAGAGAGAAGCGAAGAAGGCTATGGGCGAGTCAGCCGGAGTGGAGTGGAGTGGCCTCAGGGATGGCCGTGGCCCGATGAATATGTTCTATGGTGTTATATGTAACTGAGTCGTTCGTTCAGTGTACTTGAGCTGGGTGCTCATTGAACTGTGTGTTGACCATGAACTGTTTAACTGTATACTGTAGTTTGGACTGTTACGTAATTTAAACGTTTCTTATCAACTTGTATAATATATGTTTCTTGTTTCCCACCTACCAACAGGATGTTGTTGTTTATTTTACCTGTTTGTTACACTTTCCTTACCTATTTTACCAATCTTTTAAATAAATAGAATACAAAATATAGACCCTTTTCTTGCAGCTATCCTATTGCCCTAAAGGTCAAGACTAATTTAAATCCTATTTACACTATAAGATTGTACATAATATGCCTATTAAACACACATGCTATATATAACTTTATTAGTTTTAAAATCTTTGTAGCATGGAAAAATCAAAACTACATTTATTTTATTTTATATTTTGGACAGACACCCCTCTCTCTCTTTCTCTCTTCCAAAAATTTCAATAATAAATGTTCATGAACCTTTATAGAAATATTGGCATATATAGTATATAATCTTGTTTTTTGTAAAATATTACAATTGTATCTTTTAGTCTGACAGTAACTAATAGGAACGTTACTTCTCTCTCTCTCAGAATTACTATCAGGAAGTCCCTCTCTATTTCTGTGTGACTGAGTAACTAACAGGATTCTCACTTATCTCTCTCTTTGCCTGACAAAAATTACTAACAGGAATCACCCACTCTCTTTCACCATGTGACTATCTTTCTCTCTCTCTCTTTCTCACTCTCTCTGCTTGACAAAATTACTAACAAGAACTCACTCTCTCTCACTTCGGGGAAAATAACTCATCTACGTAAAAGGCAACACTGATTACAAAAGCCCAAGGATATAATGAGTACATAAAACTCAAATTTATAAATAAATAAATAAACTGGCCTTGTGCCTAACTTGGGTTCGTGCTCGACCTTGTAAGTAAATATACACTCTCACCTTGTGACTGATTAACTGATTAAGTAACTAACAAAAACCTCAGTTCTCTCTCCCTCTCTCTCTCTCCCCCCCTCTGTGATGGAATTACTAAGAAGTATTCCCTCCTCTCTTTTTCTGTGGGGGAAGTCGATTTAGGCCAATGGCTAGGCAGTCCGACTTCGGAATCCTAGTATGCGAGTTTGAATCCCAGTCATTCCGTTTACGTTCATATTCATACTAATACCCTTGGGAAAGGTATAAATCCCCACTTTCCCTCCAAAGTGTGGACAAAAAATAATGTTTATCAGAAATGATTGTTCTAGGCATTAAATGACCTAAAATGGTTTATATGCCGTAAAATACAAACAAACTCTTTTGCTGTATGCTGGAGTAGCTATAAGGAACTAATGCAGAGGTCTACATTGCGAGTGAATCACTCGCATTTGCGAGTTATTTTTCGAAGTGGCGACTAAAAATAATAAAACACTTATCCTTTGGCGACTGTTTTTTTTTTTTTTTTACCTACAATCTTTCAAATACTGAGTGAAAAAGATATCTTTTCAACCTTTTTTAATATAAAACCAACAAAGTGAAATTATTTAAACAAGGAAAGGTTTAATAGAAGAGAAAATAGAACAATGTACTCTATACCAATAATAT
>JAYKTE010360731.1:0-10897 GCA_036873565.1 Xipholeptos notoides
GCAAACACTTGAACCAACTGTGTGTAATCAGCAGTTCCAAGAAGTACGGATGGTGCTACACAAGCCTTCACCACTATAAACAAATCTCTGTGTAATCTGTCTGACAACCATACATGTTTTGATGACGCCCATATGTCGAAATTGATGTGAAGGGGGATATCCATCCAACCATGACTGGATAGGAATGTTTAGTCCTTGAACACTATCCCCAGTAATTACTGCCTTCCATAGTTGTTGTCTCGCCACGTTTCGATTGACTAATTCTCTGGCCTTCTTCAGGTGTATCAATAAGAATATTAAGCAATTGAATAAAACCAAATCTGAAATATTCTTCTTATAATGGGAACCATACTGGCATTAAATAACCCAAAAGTGGTTGATATGCCGTCAAGTCAATCAATCAATCTTATAATGTGAAACTTAAAATCTTCTTGATATTCAATATTTGCCTTCATTTTCAAACAACTCAGGTCTATTTATACAACAATTCTATTAGCGTTTTTAATTTATGTTATTGGAAAAATCTCAAGGCCAAATTATGAGTGAAGTATAAGTCTGTGCTGTCTGCCTAATTTTGCCCACTTCTCTTGTTACCTCAAGACTAAAATTGATATTTTCCCATTCTATCTCCTTCTCTTCATTTCTTGCCAAATTTTCCAGTTTCAAAATTTATCCTCTTATTCGACTGATCCTAAATTTGGATTGGATCAATTTTCAATTGAGAACCTTTTATAGATTCACTCTGAAGAGCAAAGGTTGATATGCCGTTAAAGCACAAAACAAACACACTTTGAAGAGGAGCACATTTTAGTTTAAGAAGGTTAAAAAATAGAATAAATAAAAATAAGATACCCTTGGCAAAGGTATGAATCCCCACTTTCCCTCCAGCTATGGGTTAAATAGTGCATACTGTGTTATTCAAAAAGCTAAATGTGGACAAAAAATAACGTTAATCAAAAATGCTTGTTCTCAGCATTAAATGACCTGGAATGGTTAATATGGATTAAATAGTGCATATTGTATTATTAAAAAAAACTAAGTGTGGACAAAAACTAACAATAGCCAAATGTGATTGTTCTCGACTTTAAATGACTTAAAATGGTTGATATGCCATAAAAAAACAAACAAATATTTACAGAAAAATTAATTTAATAAAAGCATATTGTCACAGCCCTACTAATAACTACAGAATTAAAAGAAATGGTAAAATCACAAAATAGTTAAGTAACGACAAGAATATTCTTTAATGAAAGCATATTCTGGTCACAGCCATAATAATAAGTTGGAATAAATTAGTTTAGACTTGTAAAAGAGTTTTTGAGTGAACTCTTTTTCACTTGATCTCTCTGGATAAATGGTCTTAAGACAAGGATAAACTAGCCATAATAAATAAACCACTTGGATCAGCCATGTGGAAACATTGGTTATATAATGTGGAAACACTGGCTATATAACGCGGAAACACTGGCTATATGACGTGGAAACACTGGCTATATAACATAGAAACAAATCTATTATATTACAGTTTTATGCTAGACAACAATAAAATAGTATTTGAATCAATTTTAGAGTTATTTTATTATTTGACACAAGAGATAATATGGTGTTGAATAATGAAACCAAATCATAACTTTTGGATAAGGTTCAACAAAAGTCAACTTTTGCATCAAATAAAAGAAGTATCTCCATATTTATAAAAGTTCAATTATATATATATGTGTGTTTGTGTCTGTCTGTGTACAATTTTCCCTACCAAACTTCTCTATCAATTTTTTGGTCTACGGACTTGAGATTTAACATAAAGGGTATTCAAATATGGAGCAAGCTTTAATTGGTTTTCAGCCAGAAATTTAGCTAGTAAGGGATCAAAATTAGGTTCAAAGTTGAGAGATTTGACTTTTGCGATTTCTACCAAAAAACTACGAATAGTTTCATTGAAAATAAGGGTGACATAATTTATCTAAAGGTTTTTTAAGCACCAGGGCAAAGCTGGGCAGTACATCTAGTTATTTATAAAAGTGAAAATGTGTGTGTGTGTACATACAAGCTATTAGTCTGTACCAAACTCCTCAGCCTGTTTTTGGTCTACAGACTTGAAATTTGACATAGAGCTTGGACAAGGTTTTTAATCAGGTTTTAGCTGTAAAAATACTGGTCAGTGGTCAATATTTTGACTTTGAAATTTGATCCTATTAGGATTTACTTGAAGGAGACTTTGAGTCGTATGAGAGCATGAAAAAAATTCTAAGAATAACTGTTAGGGATAAAAAGGAATTTTTATCAATTAAAAACTAATATGTTTGGTTAAACAAAAATATTTATATATATATATATACATATATATATATAAAGCAGGAAGTAAAACCAAACTTTGGGAGGTTCGGCTGTTGGTTACTGTTAGTTTCATGCTTGCGTGATCATCAGACCAATGTTTTGGCACAAGAGTAGGAAGATGGTCATCATTGATTGACGATGGAAAACCAAGAGTGATTTAAAAAGAAGTATAAAGTTCAAAATAGTAATTCCATTTGTTGGTCTAAAGAGTAAAATTGAATGTCTTGTTTTTTATAATAAAAAAAGTTGATTGTGAATGTTTAAAGAAAATATAAAAAGTTTATATAATAAAAAAGAAAATACCAGTTCTGTCATCTTATTTGTTGAGTATAGAAAACCCTTTGTTATGTTCAAATGGAGACAAATATACAGACACTATTGTATGACAAATATTGTAACAATTGGAAAAAGCCTACAAGTCAATCAAACTAAAAACAATTGTTTCTTTCTTTATACATCTTAATATTTCAACAAAAAAGAAGTAAAAAGAAAAATTAAAACTAATAACTATCTTCAATCAAAAATTAGAAATTTTTTTCTTCTTCGATATCTTAATCAATATATTTTTTTTCAAGCAATAAAAATTCTTGCCTTCAGGACCGCTTTTTGAATCTGAATCTATAGTAAAATCTTTATTATTTTATTTCTACATTCCTTTTTTTTTAACCTTTTCTCCTCTTTTTTTTTTTGTTTTTTTAAGGAAACCATATGTTTTTATGGAGGGGAGGGAGCTGCACATTGTTTTATTTTTTTCAGACATAACATCCTGTCATAGTTCCAGAAGTCATGATTCAAGAATGTTTTTCTGTCCTTTTACAATTCACTTTCTAAAAAACATTTTCTTTATGAAGTATTGTCCGGATTTGCCCGGGTGCCGGAAACTTTCTACTAAGGTAGTTAAGGAAGCCTATTATATAGGAAAACAGTTCCGTACATTGTGTTCATGAAGCAGTAGACACTCTTTGATTTTCATAAATAAAAAAAAATTAAATAAGCATTTTCAGATTTTCGTTTTTAAAACCGTAATCAAAATAAAGGTTTTAATAAATTCTTAACATTTTATTCGTTAGGGAAATAATTTCATAATTAGGTTGGTTTAAACTTTAACCTTTTCCTGTTAAGTTTAGAAAAATATGGTCGTGTCTTTTAAAAATCTAATTTAGTTTTGCTTTCAAAACTCTCCCCACAACCCCTCCCCCCAACTTTAAAGATGAAGTGAAGATTTCTGTGATTTATAAAAATGAGGGTCTCCCTTGCCATCTTCTCTGCAATGAAGATAGTGGCGCCAGGTGAAGCACTTCCCTTTCACCACTTTAAAATTCCTCATTAGTGCAAGTATCTTCTTTTTGAATAAAATGTTATTGAATTACTCAACCACTGCAATTGCTTTTTGCTGAAATATTGACAAAAACTAATTGTCACATTTTAAATGACTTGTTATTATTTTTAGATATATTTTCTTTTCTTTTAAATCAGTTTAAAATTGGGACCCTTTTCTACAGAAATGACTCTGAATGTAACACCTGTTGTACATCTCTTAAGAACTAATTTCTCTAAATTTTTTTATATGTTGAAAAGAGGCTTTTTGTGTGTTTTTAAATAATGGCAAACTTAAACAAAATAGTGAGAGGGCCAAACAGCCCTTAGAGATATGTTATGGGATCACCATTCTGTGAAATAAGTTACATGGTCCAATTTTTTTCAATCCTTTGAGATGTGGCTTTGTAATCTGCATATCCATTTTTTTTTACTGTTGTCCACATCTTTATAGTTGTTGCTTTCATCTAAAAAAAATTGTCAGTAAACAAAACCTTATTCATTCCATTTTCCAATCTAAAAACTTTTGTATATACTCTCCCTTTCAGCAATACCTGTCTATTGAGACCCACCACCATTATGTGGCAGTATTATATAAGTTCAAATAATAATTACTCTATCATATTCACATTTCAGTCACTACCTTTGGGAAAAACTATGCAACTTTGTATCTCCTCCAGATATGGGTTAAATACTATAACTTGTGTTATTCAAAAGAAACCGCGGGTATTATATTTACTTAGTTGAGCACCAAATCAAGTTAGGCACAAGGCCAGTTTTACATGCTCACATATCCCTGGGCTTTTGTAATCAGTGTTGCCATTCACCTAGATCAGTTACCCTTGCGAGTTAATGAGCCTCACCTGCCAGAGACAGATGAAAGTGAATGTAGTGGTTTTTGAGTCGGATTTGAACTCATGTATTACGATTCCAGAGACCGAGCTTTTTCCACTGCTCCAACCTTGCTGCCCATAAGAAATGGTAGATATGGGTGTTAAATAGCCATTCCAAGTTAATGCCAGGTCAGTTTGTAGCTGGCCTCTATTCTCCACACCCACGTGGGTTCCATGGTTGTTTGTCTAGTCCTCAACCAAATCCCTTTCTCTAGGACAGATTTAGCAGGCAACTAAGCAAGACACAAAGACATACATCACAGTCTTTACTAATCTAATGATTATATTTCATAATATAATTATTTATCTATCTTAAGTTAACCTCATTAATAAGGTTTTTATTTCTCTGGAGAGCTTGGCAATGTCCATAAAATCCTCAGAAAATGCCAAAGAGAGCAAGTTAGAGAGAAATACTGACACATTACTTCCACATCATGTGATATCACTCACCCCCACCCCTATTGGCATTACTACTATCTCTAGTTGGTGAAGTTTTCTAATATATAATTTGGATTAAAAACCTGTTCATAGACAATTGTCCATACCTATCAAAACTTAGACAGTAGAGTTGTCTTGACACTGAGGGAGTTATGGAGTTGATTGGTGGTTGTTGTCTCGATACAGACTGCCGACACTGATCACATGTCCTATTTTTATATGAGGTAGAGAAGATAATACCAGTCTACATCCGGTTTAACCCAAGGGGACATAACTGGCTTCCCTACATAGACAAGTGATGGTAATGACTTTGCTGGTTCTCATTGTTATATCGGATGATAAGCCAATAGTTTTGAAAATGTGTTTGGTTTGAGTGTCTCGAAATATTAGCAGCTTTGGTAGAAAGCATCTAAAAAAAGCTGGCTGAAGAGAAGAGCTGAAATGTCATGAATATTACAATTAGAATTGCATCAACAATTTTAGACTTGTGGATAGACGACATAATTGCTTGCTTTTCTAAAATAAATTCTTAAAACGTATTTATTTTTAAACCACTTTTAAAAACTTGCTTTTAGGCAAAGGAAATGAAATTTCTAGAATGTGAATATTGTAATAATATATTCTAAAATATTTTTTTTTATCAATATAAATTATTAAAAGTGGAATTTGAAAAAAAAAAAGAAGGAAACTACGGAAATGAAAATATGAAATAAATTATTGCCCATAATGCCCACTGGTTTCCAGAATGTTTTTTTCTTGTTTCCTTCGAATTTCTATTCTTTCCAAAGAAGAATGGAAAGTAACAAGAAATTATTCTATCGATTTTATTATCTTCAAACTTTTTGTTTTAACTTATGAGGATGTTGGAAACCAAAAAAAATATACACTGTTTTTAAATAAATGAGTCTATCTGTCATCAATCTGCTATGTGCTTGGACTTGAATGTTTACGAAGCCGATGCAGTTTATTTCAGTACAGTTAGGAGATCAGTTTGTTTTCAGTGCATTTCAAACTTTTTGTTTCAATTTAGGAGGGGAAGTCCATTTGGCCAAGTGAATAGGCAGTCCGACTTCGGAATCGTCGTACACAAGTTCAATTCCCAGTCCTTCTGTTTGCATTCATATTCAGACAAATACCCTTGGGGAAGAGTATGAATCCCCACTTTATAATGCAGTTGACATCACCACAGTTGAGTTGAGATGCGTTTGTCGCATAAAGAGAGGCAGAATTGTGAGTGCACTCCAGACATGTAAATTGACCACCACATTCATTGCTGGCAAAAGCGTATTTAAAATAGTGGTGACTATGTAGAAAAAATAGATTCTGAGGTACAATAGGTCACTTGTTTTAATTATACTACTCCTGTTTTCATAGCTCATTGAGTTAAAAGTTAAAAATAGGTGGCATTACATTTGGAATGACTCTCATATTACAAAGCTTAATCAAATTAGATTTAATTTTAAAAGATTAATACATTTTGAAAATCATGAGAAAATAATACTTATTTCTGTCCCCAGGAATAGATTCTTCAAATAGCAGGGGTCTACAGGCAAATTTACTTTTAGTTGACAACTAAATATTTTCATTTACTAGCCAAATAGAAAAGTTAATAGCCAAACCCATGAAATCTCATTTCACACCACTGTTATGAATAAACCTATAATTCAAAGCTTAGTTACTGCTTAAGAAAGTATAATCCATTTCACTTTAAACTACTTTTTCTTCTTCATAAAAATTTGTTGAATTTCTTTAGACTTGTTTTAAACAGCCATGTTCAGAAAATAGAGTATATTGTTCTATTTCTATTTTCTATTCTATTAAACCTTTTATTAAAATAATTTGACTTTGTTTAATTACAAAAAATAAAGGTTGAAAAGACGTGTTTCACTCTTTATTTCATGGATTGTTGGTGAAAAATAAAGTTGCCAAAAGATAAGTGTTTTATTATTTTTAGTCACCACTTGGAAATATCACTTGAATTTGTGAAGCCCTGCATGAAACAATAATTCTTATTTCTGTTCCTAAATATAGATTCTTCAAATAGTCTCTTGTTCATAACAAGATTGTCTGCTACCGAGTGACTATCTAATTCATGTGAAACTTTTATGAATAAATATGCCTATTTTCTGTCAATTCAGTTTTTATCAATTGGTCAAGTTGTCTTCAGGATTGAGCCTCATGGAAGAACTAAAAGACCCTCACAGAACAACCCCAAGACCCATCGAGCAATAACCCAAGTGTCATTTGTCTGTCATACTTATGCTTAGTCAAATAGACTTTAATCTGATATTATTGCACTTAGGATTTTTTACGATCAAATTCAACCAATTTTGAGAAAACTCATTCAAGTGAAAGTCTGTGAATATTGATTATTTTATTAACTTGTCATTTTTATGTGCCATAAAATCCTCCCTTCTCCAAAATTGGTCATAATAGGAAAAATAAGTAAGAGTAGAAGTATTTCTTACTTTGATAATATCTTGTTAATATATAAGATAAAATATATAAGTTTGTCACCTAAAATAGTCATTAATTACCAGCACTCTAAATTTCCTTTTCAGAATTTGTGTATCTATGGAAGCACCAACATTGATAACATTATAATAATTTCTACTAGCAGAACCTGAGAAAATTTCACAGTAGTTGAAACATCAGAAAGTAAATTTAACATTCTTTTTGACCCCAAAAGTGCAAAAAAGTGGCCAATTTGGACTGTCCATGAGTAGCCCCACAAATTGATCTTGTGGTCGAAAAGTATGGGATTTGAACTTGTATAATACGATTCTAGAGACCAAGTTTTTACCACTCGTCCACCTTTGGTCCCTTGTCTTCCTTCACTTTGAGTTTACAATTTTTTGCTGTTTCATTTGATTTGTAGACATTCTGAATTGTTGAACTTATTTGATTCCTGCCTTGTCTGGAGGAATTTGTGTTTTGGCCATTTTCATTTTCGAATTCCCTTGAGCAGGTCATTGTCAAGCGCTTCACTCATCGGCAATCAAAGGGAAGTCGACTTGGCACAGTGGATAGACACTCATACTTTGGATTCATAATACATGGGTCCAAATCCCACTCGTTCCATTTGCATACACATTTGGACTAATACCCTTGGGACAGTTATGAATGCCCATATTCCTCCTAGCTTTGGGTTAAATAGTGCATATTGTATTATTTAAAACACTATGTAAAAGGAACATTTCTTAAAAAGGATTGTTTTTGGAATTAGATGACCTAAAAAAAGGTTGATATGCTGTGAAACTAAAACTAACAAACCAAAATCTGACAGGCCTTTCTCTTAATTTCTTAACCTTAGCAGATGCTGTGAAGTGTCTGATCCATTTTGAATCCTTCACTGTGGTCAAGGATCTTCTGACACTCTTCTTGCAAAGTAGACTTTAACTAAGTTTGAATCACATTTGCATTCACATTTAGACTAATACCCTTGGGAAATGGTATGAACCCGAACATTCCCTCCAGCCATTAGTTAAATAGCGCATATTGTGTTATGCAAAAAACTAAGTGTGGACAAAAAATAACGTTTACCAAAAATGATTGTCCTCGACATTAAATGACCTAAAAAGGTTGATATGTATTAAATAGTGCATACTGTGTTATTTAAAAAACTATGTCTGGACAAAAAATTAACGTTTACCAAAAATGATTGTCCTCAGCATTAAATGACCTAAAAAGGTTGATATGCCGTAGAAAACAAAGAAAAAATCCGTTAAGAAAACTTCTGTAATATTTCATGTTCATTTTTAGATTAGGAAACACAGAAAATTTTATTGAATTCTTATTTTGTTTCTTTAATATTTTTTTTTCAGCTCTTCGTTTTCGTTTTTTGTTTATGTTAAAAAAACAAAAAATGCATTTCTGCTTTACGTTTTTTTGTACCTTGAATTTTCCTTTTATTTTTTTATATTTCTCGATGCTTCTGTTGAAAACCTTCAGGCCATAAATTTCCGACCTTAGCCTTAGACAGTTGACAAAACTCAAACAAATATTGAAATAACTGGACAAAAAATAAAGAGGCCTGCTGGGCATAATATATAGAAATTGATGTACAAATAACAATCAACCCTTCCCTTGCAAATATATATATATCTATATATATACATATGTGTTTAGGTTCTGTCCAAATCTATATGGGCAGGAGTCCAAGTGTGTTACTGTATTACAAAGTAGTCATTATATATGTATATTATGAGTACGACCCTGGGTTTCCGCACCAATGTGCTTCGTCAGGCAGTCATTTTTAAATCAAACCCAGGGTCATAGTCATAACATACATATACATATATAATAGTACATAAGTGTAGGCACGGAGTCAACAGACTTTAGTGACTGTCAGTTTCTCATGTGTATAGTCATCAAACCAAAATATAAATAAATATAGGCAAACCTACTCTACAGTTTAATATATATATATTAATCTGTAGAGTTAGTTTGCCTATATTTTTAGTTAAAGTGCTCAATATCAGTGATAGAGCATGTGTAGTAGATAAACATATACACAGAGTCAACAGCTTTGGTTGACTGTCAGTTTCTCGCCTGTGCGGCCATCAGACAGTTTTTGAGAAACTGACACTCACCAAAGGCAAATAAATAAATAAATTTTGTGCAGGAAAGTTCTGAGCTGAATATATTTTCTTAAGTGATTATTTTCTTCAACCATTAATTTGTAATATGAACCCCTTATTGATGTTGCCTCCCACTTGTGTATGAGTATTGGGTCTATGTTGCTCATCAACTATCTTTGCCAATGCCTTTGCGTAGCCTAGTCAGTAGTGAAGGAGTCATGGGCTAGGTTTGCAGGAGTTGTCGTGAACTTATATTGCTATCAATATTGATCATAAGTTTTAGTTGAAATACAGACTGTCTCAAAAAATGTATTCACACTTTGAATGGGGAAGTCCACTTGGGAGAGTGGATTGATAGTTATACATCAGAATCGTAATATTTGAATCCCAGTCATTCCATATGTTTTATATTTGACCAATACCTCTGGGAAAGGTATGAATCTCCACATTTCCTCCATCTATGGGTAACTAGTGCATATTGTGTTATTAAAAAAAATAGTGTGGACCAAAAATAATGCTTACCAAAAATGATTGTCCTTGGCATTAAATGACCTAAAATGGTTGATATGGATTGAATAGTGCATATTGTATCTTAAAGATACTAAGTGTGGACAAAAAATAATGTTTACCATAAATGATTGTTCTTGGCATTAAATGACCTAAAATGGTTGATATAGTTTAAATAGTACATATAGTGTTATTCAAGAAACTACATGTGGACAAAAATGAATGTTTATCAAAAATGATTGTTCTCGGCTTTAAATGGTTGATATGCTGTAAAACCCAAACAAAAATCAGACGTGTATTTGAATCTATTCATAAAGATTTTTTGTAAATATCTCTGTTTGAAATATTTTTGATTGATATGCACTTAATCAATAATTAGAATTGGCCATCAATTTTAGCATTTCAATCAGCAATATGGCTGCTGTCTGTTGTATCCAATTATCAAACAACAACGATCAAAGTGCAATGTTATATTTCGGATAGCAACAATTGCTTTTGGTATTTTCATTATATTCTTCCAGGTTCTTCTTTGTCAACAACCAATCTGTTTCTTTTTTCTTTTTTTTCTTATTTCTTTTCTTTTTTCTTTTCTTGCTTTTTGTGAACTTTCCATCCTTTTGTTTCTTTCTTCTTGTTTCGTTTTATTTGCAATGGGGTTGATAGGTCATCAAACAATCAAACCAAATCTTTCATCTTTTATTCAAAATAGAAAAGAAACATTCTCATCAATTTAGATTTTATTTTCATTTTTGGTTTTTGGCGTGAGTTTACAATTATTTATTGTTTACCCATCTTTTTATATATATATATATATATATATATATACAG
>JAYKTE010360842.1:0-10896 GCA_036873565.1 Xipholeptos notoides
TATATATATATATAAGAGCATCAACATTTATTTTATTTTTTCATTTTTTGCTTTGAAAATTTCTGAAAAATTAACTGGGGAATATTAAAAATTTGAAAGTAAACTAAAACAACATTTCTTTATCTTTTGTTTTTGTGATTGAAAAAGAGAGGGAGGAATGAATAGCAAGAAAATTAATAGTAAAAAGAAGAAAAATAAAAGTTTAACAAGAACAATTCTAAAATGAATAACAGAAATAAATGGACCAGAATTTTCAAAAAGAGGAATTTAGCTTTAATGCTTTTGACATAACAAAAAATTGGATTTTTTTTCTTTTTTCAAGAGAAAAAAAAACTTTAGATTTTTACAGAAATAAAATAAATTTCAACAATTGTTGATGGACAACATTTATATTTGATCAGTTTAAAACTATGAATAGAGTTGTTTTATTTATTTATTATTTTTTTTTGCTTATTTTTTTTTTATAAGGATTTTTAAACATTCATACAGTATCTTCAGTAGATTATGAGAGTAATTAAATATTTTGACTGAACTTAGAATTGATGTTTTTATTGAATGACAAAGAAAAGCAACTTCTTTACTGGGAATATGCAAAATATAAGAAAAAAAAATTTTCTTTTTAAAAAATAATAAAAATTTCATTCATGTAAAATTAATCTTTTTTTTTTTTTCTTTTCATTCTAGACATTTTTTTGACTTCATTATAAACTAATGATAAAAATGAAAAGCAAATTCTCTTGAATCAAATTGTAGCTTTATGTACTAGATTAAGTGAAGCAAATAAACAGGCAAAAATATATAAGTTTAAATTTGTTGCTAGTTCTTTCAAGTAGGAAACTTAAAACGAAATTAATAAAAATATAAAATTGCCAAAATTTATTCTAGGCTGATTCAATTGATAAGGTTTCACTACATTTCAAACTTTTGTCGCAAGGAGATTTTTATCTGTTATCTTTAAAAAAACCCTCCTTCCTTCCTCCCTCCCTTCCTTCCTTCCCCTCCTATTTCTACAGTTGATTGGATTTGATGAGATTATTCTCTTTAAGCTTTTTGGTTTCTTTTTAAACTTTTCACAGCACCGGGAATTCTCTAGTGTTAAAATGTTTCTTTCAACATCAGTGAATAAGTGAGACAAAAATTCATCCATTTGCTCAATTTGAAAAGAAAAAAAAAAAATTCTGGGACACAAAAAAAAAAAACTGAAAATCAATTGAAAACCAAAAATTTTAAAATAGTAAAATAGTTGCCAAGATAATTTATTTTTTGTTAGAATATATTTGGGAGAGGAGGATTTTTCAATGGAAATCATAGGTAAAATATTTAGAGATAAATTTAGAATAAAAATAAAGATACCTAAAACCAAAGAAATTAAAATGAGAGAAAGAAAATCCTAAAAAAACCAAATTGTGAAGTTAGGTTTTTGGATTTTATTTCATACAACGGCAGAAATCAGCAAATACAATCGTCTTTGGCAATGAATTGAGAAGCAGGGTAGATTATAGAAGAGAGTGCACGTGTGGTGTGGAAAGGTAACACACAGCATTTTAGATGAGCTGTTAAAAACCAAATTAGCAGACACAAGTAGATATATCAAGTAGATGAGCCAGTCATTTGCATAACTTTAGGCAGAGATGTGCTCAGAAATCAACAGCAATGAACGGATGGCAAGATAAAAAAAAAAAAAAAAAAAAAAGGGTTCCTTGGAAATGATTTCTTAAATGATTAGAAATGAAAATTTAATGGAAGGGACTATCTCAAAGGGAGATTATTATATTCATCTAAATTGAATTAAAAAAAAAGTTAGTTTAAATCAAATAATTTAGGAGTTGACATTAAGTAAGAATTGATTGGCATCTATGGTTTATTATTTAGAAACCCGATTAATAATATGATAATTGCATAGAAGAAAGTGAATAGAGGGCTTCCAATTCTTGGTTGAGGGGAGGAAGGAGGGAAGGATGGAGGGAGGCCTCCCCAATTCATAAAAAAAAAGGAAGAATCCAAATTGTTTAGTGACAGAATTTCAATTTAATAAAAATGTTTATTTTCTTTTAAGGATTTAAAAATGAAAATGGAAAAAAAAAAAAAAATGAACCAATGGATAATAACCTCCCCCTCCTCTTCCTCTTCCTCCTCCTCCTAGCAAAAATCTCACCCTTCAGCAGCAATGTCAGCCAAACAGCTCTTACTAGAAAAAAAAAAAATGGTTTGAAAAGTAGAGATTTGTTTGTTTGTTTGTTTGCATTTTATGGCATATCAACCCTTTTTAGGTCATTTAATGCCGGTAATAATCATTTTTGATAGACGTCATTTAGTCCAAACGTAGATTTTTAATTAACATAGTATGCACTATTTAATCCATAGCTGGAGGGAATGTGGGGATATAAACCTTTCCCAGGGGTATTAGTCCAAATGTGAACGCAAACAGAACGACTGGGATTCTAACTTGCATATTATGGTTCCGAAATCTGACTGCCTATCCACTGGCCCAAGTGGACCTCCCGAAGATTAGTTGAGAAAGACTAAACAGTCAGGGTGAGTGGGAGAAAAGAAGGAATGTTGACAGGTAAGCAGAAATTCGAGGGATGGAGGGGAGGGGGGGCAATCGTTAGAGTTCTCCCTAGTAATTTATGATCAAAGTCAGAAACTCAAGTTGTGAAAGCCCAAAAGATATTCGTTTTAATTAGATTTGTTTCTTTTGTTTTACAGCATATCAACCTTTTTCAAGTCATTTAATGCCGAGAACAATCATTTTTTTGAGAAATGTTCTTTTTGTCCACAAGTAGTTTTTTAAATAGGACAAAAAGATTTTTCTTTTTTGTTTATACTTTCAAGGAATTGGGAATTGAGAAAGTAAGTTTTTTTGGGGTCTTTTTTTCCCTTTAAGACAGGTTAGTGGGTGGGTGGGTGGTTATGTAGTTGGTTAGGGAATGGAGACTTTTGGTGAACAAACAATACAACTCACTTAACAGCAATTTTTTTTTTCTTTTAATGAGGGGGTGGTAGTACTGCCTCATAGTCTGCCAGTTTCACAGAGTGAGTGAATCTATAACATCATCATCTATACAAACATACATTCATATATACACACACACACACACATTATATATATATATACACATATATATATATTTAGAAGATAGATATAAATGTAGACATATCCATACATACATACATACATACTTAAACACAATGATAAAGACAATGGGTCAATATTCTCTCTTTCTTTTTCTGAAACGAGCGTACATGCCTGCAGAGTGTTTTGATAATAAAAGTTCACACATTCCCTTTCCAATATGGCTCCAATCACCAAAAACAAATCCAAACATTGGATTTATGATAATATTTCGTCATCTCTTCATTTTTAATCGTCCTCCTCACGCACGTATGTCAGTGGGAAATAACCAATCTGAAAACAAAATACAAAAATATTAGATTTAAACTTTTAACAATTTTCAATAGAGCTATTGTGCATCAATCAGCAGACGTAGAATGTGTCTGTGGCAGTCAATCTTTTAAAGCAATTAATCAGCGAGTTTGATTTATCTGTACTAATAAATGACACTTAAAGAAAGAGATATCTAAGGGTTAAGGAAACTTAATAAAGCTTTCATTTTCTTTGAATGATAAAGAAACTTTTTCAATGAACTTAATTATATAAAGTTGTTGAAATTTTTGTTTTAGATTGATGGTTTTGATCATGAAAGTGTTTTTCTTTCACCACCAATTTAGAAGATCTCCACAAGACACAATTCAAAGAAAAACAAAACCACAAACATAATGGCAAAATAGATAAAATTCTAAATCTTCTCTTCAATTCTTGTTGACTTTAATATTTTTCTAATAAAAGTAAATCCAATATTTTCTAAGGAGTAAAAATTGCTGGGGCAGCATAAAAAAAGAAGAAAACTTGACATAGCATCAAGAACACGTTATCAGTAAAAAATAGCTCTTATAAAAACAAAAACTTTGAAAAGAATTCTAAATTTTAATTCAATACACTCAATTACATAAGATTAATGATCACACACTCACCAAAATAAATCAAAATGGCACTCAAAATAAAAAATAACAGCCCCTACACCCAACCTTCATAAAGTGTGACTTCATAGAACTTTCCTGAATGTAGAATGTCAAGTCTAAGGTACTAGCTGTGGTAATAGAAATGTGAGGTACTCCCTGTGGTAATAGAAGTACTTTGAATCACTACAAAATAGTGATCTAACTGAGTGAACAAATTAGGAGTGAACAACAATTTTTTTTTTCTTTCCGTGTCAATAAAAAAAAGCTTTGTCTTAAAAATCAGCTTCTCACCTTTCCATACTGAACTATTTTTCCTTTCCACCAGCCTTTGTCTCCTCCTGCTTTACTCAATATAGCCACTCGTTCACCAACATGCAAAGACAATTGGTTAGTGGCCGTAGCTGAATAGTCATAGATTGCTACAGCATAACTCACCACATTAGTGGGATTCATTGAGAAAAATCCTGAAAGAAACCAAACAAAAATCAATAAATTTTGAATTAACTCTAACTAAACTGGTCACAATTATCAACTCAAAACAAAAGAAATTGAATAAAGACACATATGATGCACAAAGGCAATAAACAGAACAAAGAAATTTTAATGACATTTCCTCCATTTATAAAGGAAACTTTTTCTTGGATTTAAAGTAAATCATTTTTTTTTTCTTCCTTTTATTTCCCAGTTTTCTATTTCCCTTGATTTAGTTGTGTTGACTAAGACTCAAATCTGATTGACTAGCTATAAATCAATAGATATAAAGACGCCATTGACATAGATTTTATTTTCTCATTTTCAAAGTTTATTCACAGCTGTTAAAATTTTGAAACATCTATTATCCACATCTTTTAATTTTATCTAACAAATGGCAATCAATATCCTGATGAAGGTTTTAAGTAACCAAAATGCTATAATGTTGGAATAATCTAATTATCCAGGTTCTGTTGGGTTTTTTTTTAAATTTTATTTTTGTTATACAATTGGAATTCATTTTCCATTTTTTTAAAATAATAAATCACTATATATATATATTCAAAATTTTTTAATTTGAATATATTGCATGACAAGGGCAACATTATAAATCTTTGATAATTAAAACTGAAAACCAAATCTTTTGGGAAAGATTGTAAATAAATATCCTGATGATATTTGTAAGGAAATGGTTTGTGTTTAATTGAACAGTCTTGTATTTCTTACCTGGCATGCTTTCTTTGAAGGGATATTTCAACTGAGTTTTTAACTCAGGAAAACTGTGAACCAATGAATTTTCTTGATACCACTCAACTAGTTCCTAAAGAAATACAAACAAACATTAAAAAGAAGCTTGGCTAAACTTTTAATACCTTTCTCACCCTACCAAGCAAGAAAACAAAAATAAACACCGGTAATGATAAAACATCAACATTTTCTAGGTAATATATTCAAATATATATTCATAAATTCAAAAGATTTTAATGTGGCCTCTCTACGGACACTGATTATTATCATTATTATTATTATCAGAGAAAAGAAAAAGAGAGAGGTAATGATTCTTACGGGAAGAGAATGGAAGAATTTAATATCAGCCAAGTAAAAATCTCCATCTTTTGTTTTGTTGACTTTTATATGCCTCACATGGCTGTCAAAACTGAAATGAAGGAAGAGAAGAAGAAAGGCTCCATTTAGAATATAAACACCAATAATAACAGTAAATAAGTCCTAGGCATATTTACAAAGAAAACATAAAATTTACTTCACTTTATATCAAATGCATCATAAAAATTAACACACACTATGAGGAGGTGGGACAATCCCTCTCCCCTCCCACATAGATTATGGATGGGATAGGGCGAGGAATTTTATCACTTGAATTGAAAGGAGAGTGGGAGGAAAGCCAACAGCTAAATATAAAGCAAAGTAGGAGAAGCGTGGTCACTCTTAAAATTCTCCTTTACCAATGTAGTAATCATGTGATTACATACATACATATATATGTATGTATATATTTTTAATGTGATAAATATGTTAACTTCTGTCCAAGTTATTGGAACACTATCTATATATATATATATATATAAGCATTCGTAAAAGGAAAAATAACTTTTTAAGGCTCATTCAATATTTCTAAATATTTGAAATTTGTTGGATGTTTCATTAAAATTCAAATGAAAATTAATTTTAGAACTAAAGAGCCGTATTAAATCAATCATTTTTTTTTCATTTCACTTACTTAAGTTGATTATCTTATTTGAGTTGAAAAGATAACCTCATCCAAATAAATTTTCTTTAATGGGTCCATCTTTTCACAATTTAAACAAAAAAAAAAAAATGAAAAATAACCCATTTTACTTACCATATACTAAGTGATAACTCTCCTGCCCGGGTTGGATTTTTGCTTTCTCGAATAAGATACGTTCCACTTGTCATTCCTTCTAACCTTCTGGTTGCGGTATCTCTCTCCATTGGCCCGACATACCTTAGAAGAAGGAAAGAAGAGACAATTCATTGAAAAATCACAAACAAACTATCTGTAAATAAACAAAACAGATTATTACGCAAACAGAATAACAGTATAAAATGAAGGTGGAAAAGAAAAAAAATAGAATCATCTAATGAAAGATAAGGGAGATAAATCAAGTGGTAAAACCAGTTAAAATAATAATCTTCACTCACTAATTTTTTTAAATTCCAAGCTAAAATTAGCTTTTGTATAAAATTAAACAAAATTTGAAATACACAGTAAGTCTTGCTTTATCCAATCATCATCATCAACCACTTGTTATTTACAACTTTTTCTATGCACTGACAATTTTTTTGTCACACGAGTCTTTCATAAGCGAATATCTGCTATATGTGACCAGTTTTTGATAACAGTAGCAGTGGTTCACTGTGTTTCATAAATTAAAAAGAAAAATCCCACTGAGCAGAAAAACTAGAATATTATTAAGTTCAATAAGACCAATAGTTCAGAACCAGAATAGAATCAGAGAAGCTTTTTCTCAATGTCTTTTAACATAATGTTTCTTTTCATAATCATCATCATCATCACCACCACCACAATAAACAGGAATAATTAATACTTGTCCATCTAATAAATTGTCATATATTCGTTGATATTACACTTCCAAAGAAGTGAATACTCTGAATAAACCATGCATTTGGATACAAAGCTTACCAAATACAATTTCATGGATAGAATTTATAAGATCCTTATTGAGTTGTGACTTTCTAACTATTTTTCTCCTTTCTAATGAAGTGTAGTCTTGTTTGAATTTCATAATTATAACTAATACATCTTTAAAAACAAGTCATTTAAGATTATTTTTCTAGTGTTTATATTATTTATTATTTTTATTCAGAAAAACTAATAAAATTCTTTATTCCATCTTTATAACATGTTTTATAGAATCCTTCAGAAAAAAATTGAATTTGAGATTTTTGGAAAACCAGCAAGTTGAAATAAATCTAATGGAAAGATGTAGGATAAAAGCTGTTATCTTTCTTTTCTTTTTTGACCTATCAACCTCTATGGGTTATTTAAGGTCAGTTAAGTCTTTTATTGGTATTTTATTTTATTAAAAAAAGCTGTTATAATTCTTGTGGAAAAGTTGAAAACAAACGTTTTTATCAGAAGAATAATAGTAATATTTTCATACAAAAACAGGGATGAAATGAATGTAGATTCTTATTTTCAAGATTCAAACAAACAGAGGAATTCTGGTTGCAAATCTGCTGTGTTAAGCAACATAAAATAATATCTTCTGTTCTGTATAGAAGCGGGGGGCATCATTGAAGGAAAGAGGAGAAAAAATGATTTCTATGAGAAGAGATGAAGGGAAAGTTGGAGTTTAGAAATAAAGGTAAAAGCGCAAATGAAAAGGAAAAAAGCAGATGATAATGAGCATGGGGCTTTTTTGTATTAATGAAATTTATAATTAAAATAACTAAATAGTTAAATGATTATATTTAAGAACTTCTGTTGATGAACAAATAATATGGAGTTGGATATTTCAAATGCAATATCATTGCAATATTTATATGTGATTCTATAAATAAGGGAAAGGTAACAAGCAAGCAAGATGAATGTAGTTGACTGGAAGGCAAGTAGGTTTTAAACTTTGGAATTGGTAGGTTTATTTACAGACTAATACTTATGGGAAAGAATGAATTCATTCCATTCTCCCAACAATAGATTAAATAGTATATTTTTCTTCTAAACATAGGTTTAAACAAAATAATCCCAACAGTAAATGACTGTGAGTGGTTGGGTGTTTTAGAGAAAAGTTCACAAAAATGTTGGTAATCATTTAAGAAAGAAAATAAACAATGATTTTGATATTTAAAAAAAAAAAAAATTGAATTTGATTTAAAAGAAAGTTTGCTGTCCATTCAATTTCATTGAATATTTTTTAAATAAGCATTAAATGGTTTATATCTTTCTTTCTTTCTCTTTTGGAGAGACAGGGTTATTTCTATTTTATAAAAATGGTTTTGAAAAAAAGATTAAACCTTCATCAGAAAATATAGGAACATTTGTATTTTTCTAGACCAATGGAAAATATTTGGTGGATTAACAATTCTTTTTAACATATTTTCATCAGAAATTATTAAACAGTAGTTATTTTACTTAACAGTATAAAGTCATATCTACAGTATTCAAGTGTTTTAAACATGTTCAAGCATATTTTATGTTAATAAGCAGTGTTTGACAGTATATTATAAAGCTTGACAGTGTTAAACTGCATAGTATGGTATTTATTGCATGGAATTTAATGATGTTTAACAGTATCTGTGGGACTGATCAAGCTAAAGAACAATAGTAATGATACAACTGAATCTCTCCATGAATCTCAGATCTAGACTGCTGGAAACAGACTCTAATTAGAGGAAGTGATGTCAGGAACAGTTCATTATCTGAGTCTGAGGGGTGACACCACAATAGTTTAGCAGATTTAGGATTAAGCAAGATTTTTAGAAGATTTGAAAAAAAGATTTTTAGAAGACCAGAAAGCTACTTAGAGCAAGACTACAAAAACTAACTAAAGAGAATGAACCCACAAATAAAATTGGAGAATCAATAAGAAAGAATTATTTGGAAATTATTAAGATTAGGAAAAAATGTTATTTATTTAGAAAATCCAGAAAGGATATGCAAGAAGAAAAAAATAATAATTCATTCATGTATTTTACATGATTTTAAAAACTAATCAACCCCTTCACTAGTGGGTAAAAAAAACTTTAGAGTAAAACTGTAGTGGGAAGGGAAGAACAATGAAAAAAAAATATATGTACAAGCAACATAAAAAAGAAAAAACAAACAAACATTGTAATATACATGGCAATTGGCTTTATCAAAAAAATTTAAGATAAAAAATGGTGTGGAGCATTGGTAACAAGCATAGCAGGGTTCGTGCAATTTGAAAATAATCAAACTTGATTTAAAATAAAAAAAATTAATTTAATATTGACATTGTAAAAAAAAATCATTTTTATGTTTTTGTTTTCTTTAGATTTTTTCCCTGAAAGCAAAAAATCTAGATTCAATATTTATTTAACCTCATTTCTTTTGTAGGTTTATCAAGTGAGGATGTTATCAAGTAAATAAAAGAATTCTTTAAAAATTTAATTCTTTTTATTGGTTATTAGTTATTCTGCCAACTATTTTTGAAAAATATAATAATTTGCAAAGGCATAGGGGGAAATTTTATTATTTTTATTGGCAAAATACTTTAATTTTTTGTTTCTCCTTCCAATCAAGTTTTGAAAACACTGATTAAAAACTAAAAGCCAGACAAGGTTTTGGTTTTACTTCCCAAGTAAAATACAAGAAATTCAGATCAGATAATGTAAAACTTTGATTAATAATTTAAAAAGAGTTAAAGGGAGAAAAATCTTCATTTTGATAAAAATGTAATAAACAAGAAAAAGACTACCATCCAAATGTTGTTGGTTGGCTAATAACAACCCCCTCCCCCCCAACTCAGTTATACACATTTTTTTGATTTCCCTCAACTCGTATAAACAAAGATATTTTCTTGTGGACAAACATTATCTGATCTTTAGAAGAGGGTTTGGTTTGAAAACTAGTATGAACATGAAAATGTAACAAAGTTTTTAAGGTACCAATAATTGATAAAATGCTTAAATTGAAAATTTATAAAGGCAATAAAAGGATTTGTCATTGATTGAATTGGCTACAAAATTGCTAAAATCAAAGGATGAAGAAGAAAGAGGTGAAAATATATTTGATTTTTGATTTGAAGAGAGTTGAATGTAACAAAATCCTAAGCCAGAAACAAGAATAAGCAGCCAGTTTAAATAAACGTCACTAAATGCAAATGAAACAAAAAAGGAAAAGAAACAAAAGCTGAGCTGGCACAAAGCAAATAAATATTCAAGTGATAACATTTTCATTCAGGGGAAAAAAAAAGATTTCAAAATGTATTCTAACTAGACGAATCTAAATTTCTGGATATGGTTTCAGATCTTCAGTTATTCAAATAGTCTCTGTCTTATCTTCTCTTTATTTCTTTGTTTTTCAATATCAATTTAACTTGATCCCATCTTGTATGAATAAATAGATTTCCTGCCCAAACAAACTTTCAGGTACAAAGAAATTATAGTGTGGATTTCTAAATATGAGATATTCTCTAATTATTGACTAAATAGGTACTGGAATTTGGGCTTCACAAGTGTTTAAAAGATTAAGATAATCTAATTATTATTTTACTTATCCAACATCTGTTCAGTGTCACAAACAAGAATCATCACCAACAGTAATTACATAAGAACAAATGAAAGTTTTTATTTAATCAGTCTGATCTGAAATATATTCCACTGATTTTTCTATTGAAGGACAACCTCATTTTAATTGTTTGCTTATGTGACCAGAAA
>JAYKTE010360953.1:0-10896 GCA_036873565.1 Xipholeptos notoides
GAATTTTTAAGTTAATCGTTAATCGGAATCGTTAATCAACATTTTCCTGGAATCGGAATTGGTATCAGAATCAGACAAAATTTAGGCATCGTCCCAACACTATTTTAAACAGTTCATTTTTCCTACTTTTTTCATGCAATTGCTGTCAGCTTTTTTATGTTTTTTCTTTAGGCTACCTTAATAAGTTTTTTGTTTATTTTTTCTTTTAAGGATACTAAAATCAACAAAGAGTCAGTAAATAAATTTTTGATGGTTACTCTTGAATAAAATACCTAGTTTAATATCTATGGCTCTAGCTTCAGTGCTGAAAGTAGATCCCTTATAAGGTAATTACATTGATGATAGTTTTGTTAAGTGCTGCTGCCTTACTTGTTTTCTTCTTGTTTCTAAAACTGGCCAGTAAAAATATTTATATGAGAATATCTGCAATCATAATCAAATTTGAAATATGTTAGTATTCTTTAAATTCCAATGATGTTTATTTATTAGCTTCTCATTTTATATGGACTACTATGCACAGCAGTTGTAGGGCTTTATTACATTTTGTTTCAATGTATGGTATCTTTTTTTCATAAGTTATGTCCAGAAATTTGTATCAGATTTTTTAGTTTATTTTGTGTTTTAAATTAATGAAACCATCTGATTTTGTCCACTTTTCTATTTTATTCATACATTTTTACAGCTGTCTCTCTATAGTGGTAATATAATTTAAGCAACATTGTATTTAACTTTATACAGTCTTTGCTTGTTGCTCAATTTGTGTTCTGGTCCTTTCAGACATTATATTTTCTACTGTTGCTTACTGTCTATTCTTTTTGTTTTTTTACTTCATTCTACAGAGGCAGATGGGAACTATTAGCCTTGTTACTGTCTAGCAGCCACATATATAATCTATGTGTTTTTTTTATAACTCTGATCATCCAGTTCATTAGTTCTATGTAATTATAAAAGTAAAAAGAATACATTTGTTAAAATTATTCAATGTAAATTCATTCTTGCTGAAATGGAATAGTATTATAATAGTATCATAAAGAAACCAACTTTTTTTCTCTCACCCTTTTGATGCATTAATCCTAAAACTTTACAGATTAAAGACATTTATAAAAACATTTTTGTAATGGACATTGATTTACATGATTTTACTAAATCACTTAGTTTCAGATCATTTTCTTGTTATACGTTCTCTCAAAGATATTTGCTAAACTGCAATTAAATCAAAATGGTCTAATATTTAGAGTGGTTAAAAGATAAAAAAATCAGGAAAATGTCAGATATGTGTGCATATGCGTGATTTTATATATATATATATATATATATCATTAGGGCTGGGACAATACTCTTTTATCAAAATATATTTGTGTCGTTACTTGACTATTTTGCGATTTGACCTTTTCTTTTGATTTTGTGGTTATTTGTAGGCCACCTACTAATAACTACAAAATTAAAAGAATGGTAAAATCGCAAAAGAGGCAAGTAACGACAAGAATATTCTTTAATAAAAGAATATTGTCACAACCCTGTGTGTGTGTGTGTGTGTGTGTGTGCGCGCGCGTATATATATATATATATATATATATAGTTGGTAAGCATACAAACAGCCAGTGGCCTATGGTGATTGTCAGTTACTCGTTTGTGTCAGACCGAAAGGATATATACATATATATATATATCTTCATGACCATGTAAAACTAATCTAATTTAATTGTACAACTATTTGAAAGGTTAACTTATTTCTGGTTCATAATCAGTAATCATCTGGTTGAAGAAATAGTTGTAATAAAAAAAAGTTATTCTGTCTATGATACATTAGTTGTTTTATAGAAACTCACTAGTTTTATGTTATTTAATTTCTAGTTTCTTGATAACAAATAGTTTTTTTTATGGTAATTAGAAACGTTTCTGATTTATTAAGATTATATTTTTTTATCTGGACAATCACATTTTCAATATGAGCTTTTTTCTTCTATTATGGAAATCATACTCAATATTCTAAGGAAACATCATTCAAACAGCTAAATGCATAGAATATACATTTCGTGGTTGTCAATATTTTATGTTTTGATTTAAAAACAATGATATATCAGAAAGTGGAAATGGAATCAGTTTCAATTAAGAAAGGTTTCTGTTTTATATAGATTTTCTAATCATATTCGGGATTTTGGTAACTCCATTAACATATTTTTTTTCAGTTTTAGAAAATATTGAAGCCTAAGAGATTTCAATATTGAATAAAAAAAGGACTAAAGATTACTACACAATGCATATTAAGCTAAAGATAAAAATGTACAATGCATACACATCGCAAGTTTATCTGTTCTCAATTGTACATAGAAGTATATATGAAAACAACTGCCAATTATTCTGCTATTATATAGCCATACTTAAAAATCTAAATATAAAACCATCTGTCCCTCTGACCTTCAGAAATGTATAGGTTTCTTTATCCCTATTTTCAATACATTAAATTTGTTCAGGTTTATGTATTTAGCAATTGTTAAAAGAAAAACATATTCTGCAGAAGTTACTATTATATTCTTTTTTTCATTGAAAGAATATGAAGTAAACTTGGCTACATGTAAAGCTTTTTTGACTAGAGCTAAAAACTAATGTTTAGAACCTAGATATTTAAATAAAAAATAACAATATTCATCTATTCAGAACATCTTAAATAGACCTTTAAAGGACTTCAATTCATATATTTCATTTGGTATGTAGGAGTTTTATATGCAAGCCTCCTTCAATAGAATGAATCTTACCAACCCATTTAACTGATGATTGCTAATGACTTTTTTTTTATTTGGATATTATTGATGCCTTTCGCTAAAAAATCATTTTATGTCATTAATATTTGTATTACATTTTTAGTTTTGGTAATCCTTGAATTAATTGACTGTACTTAGTAACATTGATAAGGCTGATAGTTACCACCAATGAGAAGATTATGTGATATATGAGCATGAATTATTTGCTTGTTCGTCTGTTATCAGTTTTATGGAAAATTAATGATGAGTTGTATATTTCCACAGAATTTGTGTGTTGACCAATACTATGAAAGTAATTAGATCAGTGCCTGGATCCATTTTTCTGCATCAATGTTTTATTTTATTTTAATTCTTTTAAGATTTTAAACAAAATTATGTTGAAGAAAGAAGAAAGTGCATTTTAACAGGGTTTAAGATTTAGATTACAGTTATAAACATTGTTACAATATAATCAACTTAAATGGGGGCAACATAAACTTTGTTACATTTAATTTGCTTCTTTAGATATGATTAAACATATCAGAATTTTTAGTTACTTCATTACTATGCAATATAAATTTGGATTAACGAATTTAGATTTTAATACAAAATTCGGTGTAGTTAGTTTAGATTTTTTGTCTTTCCCTCCAGCTATAGGTTAAATAGTACATATCTTATTCAGAAAACTATGTGCGGACAAAAGGAACTTTTATAAAATAAAGGATTGTTGGAATTAAATGACCTAAAAAGCTTGATATACTGTAAAAACAAATAAACAAACAAACATTTTTTGTTTGTAACATCACTGTTTCATGCATCTAGCTTTTTAGCTAACAGCTAATTTGCAGCAGATGAGGATATGCTTTAGCTTTCTTTGGCTTTATTTGCAAAGCCAAAGAAATGATACAATTTGGTTTTTACTTTACCAGTTTTTAAATTGCCTTTTGGCGATTTTTAACCTAATATATTTGTTTTTTTTATTATTATTATCTTCAATTTCCATATTTTTTTTTTTAAACAACACATTCTTGTTTTAATGTTCTGCTTTTTATTATTATTATTATTATTATTATTATTATTATTATTTTTCTGGGAATATCTTTGATTCTTGTCCAGCCCACTTGTCCAGTTCTGAAAAGGACAGCCTGCCTCTTAGCAGCATCCATTGAGATGACCAGCCTACTTGTAAATCTGCAGAGATATGTTGATCACATACTCCAACATATTACTTGCTGAACAACGAAACCATTATCTGCCTACAGTCAGTGTTGCCTTTGTTGTTGATTTCTGTTGCTCAGTAAGTGTGAGGGGCTTATTTTGTATCCATCCCTACCTTGTACCTCAACAACAGACAATAGATTTTTCAAGTAGAATGTGTGGATGGGTGTAGATGGAGCCTCTTAATGGAAATACTAGGGTCACCATCATATGATTACATACTATGATTTACATTTTATAGAAGTGTGGTCATTATGGAACATTATTGACCGACTATGTGGGTTTGATGGCAATGGTGATTGATGTTATTTGAAAGGAGAACTTACATTGCCGTTTTGCTTGATAGTAAACTCAAGTGAGTCCTCTAGCAACAACTATCGAAAGCTGACTTCATAAAATGATAATATTTTGTTCAGTGTTATCCATTGTAAAATCTAGAAATATGAAAAATCTAGAAAAATTATATGTTAGTATGAATTTTAAAAGCATGAAAACGAAACAAAAAATATAAACTAAGAGAGTAATGATATTAACTGAATAATAATGATACTGAAATAAAGTATTGGTATTTATAGTGTGGATGATCTTACTGTATCAGTTGCTGCATCTGTTAATTGGCAATACATATATAAATAAACAATTTTTTTCAATGAGATATCCTTTAACTATGTATTATTCATCTTCCATATCCTTGTTTCTGAATACACCAAAAATTAAGTCTTTTACTAAGTTTGTTTACTAATTTATATGATATCATAACATCTTGGGTTAAATTTTAATTCAATGTTTTGAATCTACCTGGGTCATGTCAAAGACTTTCTATGACCTCCTGTATACTATGTAGACTGTTGCTTACACTGAAGAAGCTATACACAAAATTATGGATCATGTCTCTAGAGCATGCGATGTGTTCAGACTTTTCTGGAAAAAACTAAAGTAATGCTCTCTCCATCACTGGGTTATCAATATAATAATACCCAATATCTATGTTAATGACATCAGATTGAATGCCTTGACTCTTTTGTTTATCTAAGCAGAACTGATTCCTATGATGACTTATAAGATTGAAAAACCTAGCAGAGCTTTTGGAAGTCTATTAGGATGTGTATAGTCAGACTGAGCTCTTACCATAAAAACAAAACTCAGCATATGTGAGTCATGTATCTGGCCCTTGACCTAATCTATATCACTATTGGAGGTTCCATCAGAAGGATATCAAATGTTGAATAGCATCCTAACATCTGATATCTATACACTGAGAGAGGCTGATATCTATAACATACTCTTCATGTCAGATGTAATTTACATATCTTAAATGAAGCTGGTAATTGTGTATGTCGTTGACAAGGATAGAATTAATAGAAGAGTTATCAAATAATTTCATGTGCAAGATCAGTTTGATAAGTTCCTAGCAATACAATTAAATATATAAATTTAATTGATTGTTTTTTTAGTAAATTCTAGACATCTTCACATGATTCTCTGAATGTTTTTTACAACTTAAAAAAATAGAAATCTACTTTAACCTTGACAACATCAACATCTGACAGCAAAGTGACAGATGTTTACTTAATGCAAAAATGTTTGAAAACCGTGAGAAGAGGTATGTGCTTGAATTAATTTTTTTATTTCAATTTTATGAAGGAATTGTTTTTATTGTCAATATATTTTTGTATAACAAAATATTAAATGAATAATTAGATAATTTTTTTTATCTCTCAAAACTTAAAAAAAAAATCAAATTTAAATGAGATTTTTATTTTCATATATTTCAAATCCTGTAATAACTCGATCTCCTCTCCCATCCCAATCTTCATTCCTTTTTCTTTCCAAAATTGAATGCTAATGTAGAAGGGCTTATCAATTGGGGTCATACAGAAATACATGAACAAGACCAGTGAGGTCACATTTAAATGGAAATGAAATAATTTAGAAAAAATAATAAACCCTTTTAAAGTTCATTATTTCCTTGATAATTAGCAAAAATAATAAACTATGGATAATTATTTTAGATTTGTAGAATTTTAAAAGATTGTCTATGTCTAAAAGTCGAGATACTTTCATTTTCTTTTTTATTCCCTCATTTTTCCAATGGCTCTATTTTCTTTTTTCCTTTCTTATCTTTTTTTTTTTAAATCTTAAATTCTTTGTTTTCTGGGGTTTTTTATTTTGTTTTTTTTATTTTCATCTTTTTTATTTGCTCTTACTTCAAACCTCTTATCCTCAAATAATCAGTTCTTTTTTCTGTATTATTCCAATATTTGCAGTTTAACTTTTTTCCCCTTGATTTTTCATCCTTCCACTTAATGTTTTTTCTTCTCTCTAGTTATTTCCTATTTTCTATCTTTTGTCATCTTTCTTGTCCTTTTCATTTTAAATGGTAAATTATACTTTTTTTTCTCTCTTTTAATTCTATTCTTAATCATTATATTTAGAATATTCACATAATATGTCTCTTGAGTGTTTACGTATATTTTCAATAATGAGTATACTTAGGTATATTATAGATAAATTCCAGTTTTCATATCTTGGCAAAAACAGAGGATAATTGTACTGCTTAAAAAATTTAACTTTACATAAATGGTAAATGTTCGATAGCATTTCTGAGATTTTCTATGATTTTTTTTTAAATGCTATGATAGGTAAATTTTACTTCTCATTTTTTAATGTACTTTAGTGTTTTCCCGTTTTAGTTGTCAATATCATTTGTTGGTTTATCATTTTTGTTTTCTCCTCATACTTTTTTTTATCTTTCCTTCAAATTAACCCTTATTATTCATATTTCATCTTTTGAATTTATTCTTTCTGTAAGTAGGTTTTAAAGATGTATCTCTGTAAGTGTGTGTGTGTGTGTGTGCACACACACATACACAAATATTAGTTTAAATTTCAATGTAAAACAAGTTTGTGTGTGTGTTAGCTGAGTGGTTTATATTTTTGCCTTTTAAAGGTTGATATATATGTACATAAATAACAATTTTCTTAGCATATACCCCATCTATGGCCACATATAGATGATACACAGGAGTTAGTATGTGTTCTATGATCTCATATACCTTTTTATTCATGCATACATATGGATATATAGAAATTTGTTTGTAAAATTTGGTCTTGCTAGAGATATTTTTCCTTTTAATTCTGTTTTTGTATCTTAATTCTAATATCTATTTTTGTGTTGCCTGAGGTATATTGATGCCATATAAACGAAATGTGTTGATCAGTGATTTTGCTAGTTTAGGGACTTGGAAATGGAGTTGTTTTTTTGTTTTTTTTCTCTCGAGGCAACAATTTTATTTTATCCAATTCTAAGAATGAATTATTTGAGTGCATAAGAGTAAGGCTGAAAACAAGCTAATTAGAAGCCTTATGGATAGTTTTGTATTCATATTGTAAAGGGTTTATTATTTACCTATGCAAAAACTTATATGGAAGTAAAAGTTAAACTTTTTTTTATAATCTAATCATTATTTTTCATTTTTATCAAAAAATATGCATGAATATATCTCTCAATGTATAGGGGAAGTCGATTTGGTCAAGTAGATAGGCAGTCTGACTTCGGAATTGTAGTTAACGAGTTCGAATCCCAGTCCTTCCCTTTGCGTTCATATTTAGACTAATGCCCTTGAGAAAGGTATGAATCTCCACTTTCCCTCCAGCTATGGGTTAAATAGTGCATACTTTGTTATTCAAAAACACTAAGTGCGAACAAAAATAACATTTAAAAAAAAAAGATTGTTCTAGGCATTAAATGACCTAAAATGGTTTATATGCTGTAAAACACAAACAAACAAAACTCAATGTATATATTTGTAATTTCAAAATCACTATTGGTACAGATCCTTTTAGTATGAAAATATCAATGAAAGGTAAAGTCTGTATTGAGAGTTTATAAGATCTTTCACTGAGCAGAATAATGAGAATAAAAAGACTTAAAGATTCATCATTGAAATAATTCTGAATACAATTCAGTTGATGTATGAACATCCTTAGAAGATTTTATTTTGTTTCACTTTATAAAAATGAATCAATTCAAGTGGACAGTTAGAATATTTAAGATTATTAAAATAATGGATATTTAAATGTAAAAAAAAATTTAATAATGAAAATATTACATTTAAAATTGCCTAAGATTTATTTTTATGAAAAAAACAAACTGTTTTTGATTAAATGGAAGAAAAGTAACATTTGATATAGACATAAGAGTTCTATGTTGTCTTCAGATACAAAAGTACATTTGTGTGTGTGTCTATGTGTACATACATACATACAGAAAATAAAATGAAACTATCCCTATAATATGGTTGTTTGCAAGTGAGTCCACAGTATTTCTACAGTCATGTCACTAAACATTTTCTTGCAGTTATGATGTGAGACTCCTTGAATGGGTTTATGCTTTTGTATACCATACAATGGCATAGGAGTTGGATTCTTTATATCAATAATGTTATGGTGACCATTACTTACTTTTCCCCTGGCTGATAGTAAACACAATGGCGGTGTGTTCTTTAAAGAAGACATCCATGGTCTACATATTTTCCTCAGTATGAGCAAAGAAGCCTACATCATCATGATCATGACCATCATCATCATACAAGAGCACTCAAACAATGTCTTTGTTTTGGTATTAAAGGAAGTGAGATTAAAATCCTTACTGGTGGTGCGGAAGCAAAGATAACCAATGATGTACGCACACACTGTGTGCATGTGTATTATCAGTTTACTACACGCACACACACAAGTACACTGTATGTGTATTATAAGTTTATTACAGAATTTATTAGATAAAATTTAACTTTAAATATCATTAATCCACTAACAAAAATAATCTAGACACAAATTTACTTTAATTTTCAATTGTAGTTTTATCATTTCAGATAATGCTATTAAAATTTAATGATTAATACTGAAAAAATAATTATACAAATATCTTATTCATTTAATTTCTGCCAAAATATTGGACATTTGTAAGCTGCTAATCCTTCATTTGTTTTATAAGAGGAATGAGAATAAAATGCAATATTGTTTGATAAACACTGCTTGAATTACAAACAAACCTTGCAGGAGTTGTCTTATCTCTTTATTTACTTTTTACCGTATTGAGCAAACTATATCTAGCATGAAACAAGTTCAAATTTCATCTTAATTTCTGAATCTATTTTTTTTAGTATCATTTTTTTTTCTCGCTCCACAAGCAATTTCCCTCTGCCTAGAATCTCATCCATCCAATTGTGAATATTGGTCAGCTATTATCAAAATATTGTCATTTGATAAAGATTCTTTTTTCTGACATTAAAAGGCTTTAAATGTTTGTTTCAGTACAAAAGTGTTTAAGCAAATTTCTGTCTTTCTCTGAAATACAATATATGCACTTGAATTTAATATCTTAAAAATACATGAAGATCTAAATTTGAAAAACAAAACAAAATATGAATGAAAAATCAAGGACATTTTTTTTTTTTAAATCTTCAAGAAAACAAAGATTTGTTCAGGAATTTTAAAGAGGGTGGAAAAGAATATGGTAAATATTTTTTCTCTAACTCTATTTCATCCTTCCTGATATCTTTTAATGGTAAATTAATAGACAATGGGTGTGTCGGTTGTTTTTTTCATTAAATTTTTATTTATATGATTTTTACAAAGTTTTTTTTATATGAGGCATGTGTTAGTGTTTTTTTTTTTTTTTTTTTTTTTTTTTCGGGCACACCAACCATTTTAGGTCCCTTAATGCCAAGAACAACCATCTTTGGTAAACGTTAGTTTTGTACACAAAGTTTTTTAAATGACACAAATTACACTATTTGACCCATAGCTGGAGATATGAGGCATGTCAAAAACTGATTAGATATTTTAAAGCAAATGAAATCCATAAGCTGTTTAATTTACCAAAGGAAAAAATTAGCTTTAAATTAAACTGATTTTGCAAGAGACAAGTTCAAAGAAGGTTCCTTTTTTTGCCACCCTTTTACTTTTTACTTGCTTTTTCACTTCCTAGAATTTTCTTCAAATTTTTCCCCATCATCTTATTATTATTATTAATTCTGTTGTTTTTTTATATTCTGTTAGATTTTGTTTGTTTACTATTCTAGTTTTATGCTTATGGTATATGTAAAAAAATGCTAGAATTTTGTCTTGTCAGGCATTGTAGTTTATTTTGGTATCAAGCTGAATAGTGTATGGTGCCAATGCTGGCACAACTTTAACCATTGTCATGGGTTTATCAGGATCAAAACTCCAGAAGTAAGCAGATTTAATGATTCTATGTCATGCAGAATTCATTCATTATAGATGTTTTATAAGCTTAATTATCATCACAATTGTTTTCTTTTATGTAAACTAGCAGATTTATGCAACATTAACTTTTTAACAAATTGCCAAAACTTTTTTTTTTAATACACACTTCGTAATCTATTATAATACTATATCAAATAAAATGATGGATAGCAGAATGGAATTGCTCAGAAGTGCTACACAGGTATGAGGATTGCCATTTTTATTAGTTTCACACCAGACTCATAACTGTAAAATGAACTCAAACTTAATTTGATGATTTTAGATTTTACTGAACTTTGGATACATTATAAGACTGAAAATTGTGAAGTATCACAGGACCAAAAATTGCATAAGAATTGAGCTATGCTCTACATAACTTGTTCAATGACCATCCTTTCAAAAATGTCTCAAGTACAGGATTTCCGATTGATGTTAGGTTTACTTTAACAAAACAATCTCATAGGTTTAGCTAACATATATTATCAATATAAAAAGCTTGGTCTGTGGAATCATATTACATGAGTTTAAACCCCAGTCAAAACCACTACATTCACTTTCAGCTGTCTCGGGCAGATGAGGCTTGTTAACTTGGGAGAGTAATTCATCTAGGTGAAGGGTAACACTGATTACAAAAGCCCAGGGATGAGCACATAAAAAATGGCCTTGT
>JAYKTE010361064.1:0-10895 GCA_036873565.1 Xipholeptos notoides
CTATATTTTATTTTTTCGGCATTAGATCGCTGTTATAAAAAATTTTTTCCCGCCAAGAGTATTTTCTCTAAGAATTTAAATCGCCAAAAAAGTTTGCAATATGTTTTACAATTTCTCCCTTATTTTTTAATAAGGGAGAAATACACGTAGTAAAAAAAGCACCATCTTTCTTTCATACACTAAGGAAATATAAGGATAATAAATATTTCTTGCAGACTGAAGTGAAAGGTTTTTCTACTTTTTTTAGGGGGGGGGTACGCATTTTTTATTCATGGCTCCACGTGTTTAGTAGAAAATCATATTTTTCCAGTTTTCTTTTTATCATTGAAAATAATCGGTGAACGCACTCAGTTCTAGTCCACGTATTGACATTGTTAATGAGTGTAAACTCCGCGTGGAATATCCTAATGATATCTATCTATGAAGTTTCTATACAATTATTCAAACCCACACACACATATACACACAATAATTCTCACACACAAGCACACACACACATATTTTCTATGTTTGCTATTCTCCTATTTAGGCGGCGAAGATTGAACAGTGGAAACGTTTCGACTCTGGAACGGTATCATACGAGTTCAAATCCCAGTCAAACCGTTTTATTCACTCTCAGATGCCGTATCGTAGTAATTTGCCTAGTATAACACTGATAATAAAAACCAAGGTAGATGCAGCCCATCAACCCAACGAGAGTAATTCATCCAGTAGGAGGGTAACACTGACTACGTAAAACCCGGGAATATTAAGTGTTAAGTAGCAGTTAAACAAGATGCAGTTTTCCTTTAATTTAAATTTTCGATTTTTATTGCTCTAGAGTAAAGCTTCTTAAACTTTTTTTTAATTACAACCCCATTTATTACTGTTAGTTTTTTCACGACCACAGACAAATATACATAGATATATTCAATTTATACGGAGCAGAGTATACATTTTTGCATTGTCATCTACATTATGGGCCTTCTTCTTAAGTTCACTCATTTATCCATGGCCAAAAGTATTTTAATCTTACAAAAAAGGAATATATAAAAATAGCATATTGTATACCGTTATATGAGAATTTAAACTAGTAGATTTTAATTCTGAAATATTTATTTATCAATTATGACAAATGACGTATATAAACAAATTATCTGTTTAAAAAATATCATCAATTAATTAATTTTACGAATTAAAAAAAAAAATTTTTAATAATAGTCTATTTTGTATGACAGCAACTTCGTTCTGCAGATTTGTAAAATCTAGCGACCACAAGATTTTGCTAAGTGACTCCATCTGGGCTCACGACCCATAGTTTAACAAGCCCGGCTATAGAGTAAAACATATCATTTTGGAATCAAAAATATACAGTATAATACCTTAACTGTTTTTTTTATGTGTCTGATTGATTATTTTATTTTATTTTTATTATTGTTATTGTACATGGTTGCTTTTCAATTAAGCCTATTTCATGTTATTTTAATTTAATTAAAACAATAGTGTTTGTAAATTGCTGTTTTTCAATTAGATTTATTTTATTCTCATTTCAGTTATTCACTAGTGTCAAAGATAAGCATCTCTTGTTGACGGTCCTTTTTGATGCTTTTTACATCTTTTTACGCGTGTTTATTACGTAACAGTTTTTTTGGTGTGTGCTTATCTTATTTAATTTTATCTATATATTAATACGTTAGGGCATACATAGGTCACAAATAAAAATTATCAACACAAACAGTAATTAAAGAGGAACAAAAACACATTTTAAGACTTTCTAGTAGAAAGATAAATACATGTTTTTCAGGTGGAAAAAAGTTGTTTCAAAGTTTAAGGTTTCTAATGGTTTCTTTGTCTATTCTGTTTCATATTTTAAAAAACGCCAATTTGTTAAGGTTTGTTTGTTTAATTTGTTTCATGGTTCTTGTTCCATTTAATGACGAGAAAATTCATATTTTGATAAACGTTTTTTCTCTATACGTAGTTTTTTTAATAACACAATATGCACTATTTCATGCATAGCCTGAGGGAATGTGAAGATTCATACCTTTCCCAGGGTATTTTGCCAATTATGAACGCAAACAGAACGACTAGGATCCGAACTTTCGTATTATGATTTCGAAGTCCGACTGCCTATCCACTACACCAAGTGAACTGCCCCCAAGTTTTTAAGAGGAGTTTTATTGTTGTGTAAGTTTGAAAAAAAAAAAGTTTTTTGTTATTTTATTTGTTAAAACATCGACTATTTATAGTCCATTCCTATTATCAATCTAATGGAATATTGTTGATTTATTCATAATTTTTCTTGATTTCTAATAGTTTTAGATTTTTATCATGTTTTTTTATGTGCTTCCTAATAGAGCTAACGTCATTTAAATGACCTGTATTACGTCTATGTAATGTAGTTGTGCAGCAAAGCTAGTTAATAATATTAGAGATATAATCCAACATTATATATTTAATTCGTTATTTTAATTCAAATCCCCAAACTAGATACTGAAATTTTATCTTTTCTTCAGAATCCGACCAACTAAAATTAGGCTTTTTATTCACTGCAACAATATTCACTGCCACGAGTGATCATTTTATTGGCCTGCATAAAATTGTTTGGGATTTTGTGAAGTATGTTGAAAATAAAAAAGGGGCATCTATCTACACGTTCAATATGTGCTACCTGTTCACTATTTTTTTGTCGATTAGCGCCACGAACGCTGATATAAGACACTAGTTTCATGTGCTCTTAAGCTAGAAAAAGAATTACTTTTCTAATTGAAAGCGCTTCCTTTATACGGTGAGTAAAATAGACGTATTCTTTTCACAGAGAAAAAAGAAAAAAAAAGAGAGAAAGAAAGAAAGAACGAAAGGAAGCAAGAAAGACTCTACCTGCTTTATTTCCTGTTCCATTTCTTAACTGCTAGCTTGTTCAGACAAATGTTATATTGATAGGCTTTTATCATCTTTAAATAAACAGGTAATTTCGTCTATGGAAAGCCGGTTTCAGTCGTTAAATTTCCTTTCTTTCACTGTAAATCTTAAACACATATAGATATTCACAATAAATAAAAAAATAAAAATGTGACTTTGAACCATTCTAAAGCTGAATAATAAAATCACATATCGACTTTAAATTTAGAATCATAGCTCGCAAGGGAGAGTTACCTGGAATTGTCCGGGTCTTGTTTTTGTTTATGTTTAAATTGTGTTCTACCGATACAAACTGAACAACATCAAACTAAATATATTAAGATGGAGTTACCTGTTCATATGACAATGAACACTTCCCCTTTATGAATAAAAATCAAGGTAGAGACCAGAAGAAAAATGCCACAGTCTTCTCTTTAAAGTTATTTTACTACTAAATGTGTTTTTGCCAAAACTATGATCTACCTAAACTTTGTGATACGTGTCTAATTTTCTTCGTATTTTTTATTAATGCTGTTCATATATATATATATTCACCAACAAAAACTATGAGCACGCTACATCCCTATCAAAATACATATAAGAATTAAAATGAACAACCAACCCCCACCAGTAATAACTTGGGAAATAAGAAAAGTTGCACCGGCACACAAAAACGGTGCGAAACGGTGTTACCTCTGTTTACAAGAACAACTCGCCATAATCACGTTTCCTGATCAGGAAAAGCTCCTGAACAAGAAATCGGAGGTGCTCTCTCGACGCAGACACGGTAACAAATTCCTCTTGAACAGATTCGACATTACAGATCCAAAGGATTAGAACCCCCCCCCAAAAAAAAAACTCCAAGCATGCACCACAGACCCACATAAATACCACCCACCGTGAGTCGTGCGCCAAAACATTGGTCTTACGATCGCACAAGCGTGAAATTGACAGTAACCAACGGCCGAACCTCACAGAATTTGGTTTTACCTTCCACCTTTGACTTTCTATATATAAATATATATATATATATATACGTATATATAGTAGTCTAAGCCAGGAAAATATTGCTAGTAATAAAAAAAAAAGTGTAACGGTTTTGTGAATACAATATCATCACTTGTTTATAGTGGCGAGATTTGTCGACCAGCCCTTGGTAAGCCCCAGGGGGGGGGGTGTTTTGATGTAATGCACGATAATCAATTTTTAGTCTGAGAGAGGAAAACGTGCATGAACTTTATTTTTGTGTCGCCGTCCCATTCATTTTTCGTTTTCAGAAAGCCAGAAGAATGGAGAGATTTTCTCTTTCCCAACATTTGGAAGGCCCAAAGAAGACCTTTCGAAAAAAAAGTAAGCTCTTCTAATTTTTATCTTCTGCCGATTGCATGTCCTAAAAAGAAGGCCTTTGTGTTACAAAAGTTAATTTTAAGCTGTATCATGTGTGTAGACATAATATCTGGTTTCATTTTCCAGTAATATTTATCTATCATACTGATCACGTATCTTGAGGCATTATTTCTGGACAAGTTTGTAAAATATTATTCACGATAAAATAATTTTTTGCAAGAATTCTATTTTGAAAAATCAGATCCACATTTCAATTTTTCTAGATTACATAATTTATCTTGAAATACAGAGAAGCACTTTTGCGCCAGTAGATGCCTATATAATCTGGGCAACGCCGGGTTACTAAACTAATGCATAAATTAAGCTATACAATATAGGGGGAAAAAACTGATAGAAAAATAATAGAACGAAGAAACCCGTGTAAATATACTTAATGTGTTAAAAAACCTAAGTGTTTTACCCATTTTGGTATTTCTGTGTTTTAAAGTCATATATTTGCATATATTCTCACTTCTTTTTTCTCGTGTAGTTCTGAAATTTTCCATACCTAAAAAAATGTTTATGAATGAAGTCTGAATAAAGTAAGTTACGGTTAAAATGCTTCTATATCCAAAGCACACAGGCGAATGCCTCCTTGAAAGGTTATTCATCGTTTTTTTTTTTTTTCAAAATTTTTTTTTGTATATTAAGAAGCAAATTCTTTTCCGTTTTCGTCGGGCGCATAGACATGAATAAAAATATACGTACCGTCTCGATTTTATTTTGAGTAGATTTTTTTTCTATTACCAAAGAATTTTGTTTACGTTTGAGAAGATTACTGCCGTGAGCAATCCTCGGAAGATCTTTTATTAATTTTTTTTTTGCAGTCAATGATATTGACGCAAATATAATCGGATGCTTTCAAGCAATTCGTTGAGACATTTGCATGCATTTCAGTCGGTTTAAACTGTAAAACATTCTTATACATATTAGATGTCAAATCGTATCTGGGCATGACTACCTCCTGAGCAAAAAAAAAAAAAAGCATCAAATCTTTTTTTTACAATGTTTCTTACTATAGGGAAATTCCACAAGTTAGTGTTAAATATCCAGTTTTTTAAAACTAGTAATGCATAAGAAATTACAGCGAAAGAGCGTTTGTGAGTTTTTTCTAGGCGAATTCAAATAACATTCAAATTGTTACATCCACTTTTGATTGCTCCAGGTTGATGTGTTTCATTAACTAATCTTGGTTAAAGATTATATTGCTTCCCAAACCGATGCTGATGCAACATATGAGTTTTTACTTTGTTTGACTAAGCATCAAAAATAAGGAAAATCTAATAGAAAAATATCTACAGCCTAGTGACCCAAATGGTAAGGTAACCTGCAATAGAGCACGTTGATATGGCCTTGATTGAAATCAGAATTTTATAAACGACTAGGTAAATAATTTCCAGATGTCCAAATCTTACTCTGCCCATTATACTATATTACTGTTGTGGGAATTCACCCATACACAGCAATGAACTCTTCCGAACTTTATATATTTTGAGAGGTACAACTCCCGTTGTAGCATGCACAGTCGCAATTGACATAGATCTCGGTTGGCATCGGGTAGTTCGCCATAATGGTCCGGTATCGAAAACTCACTATTACCTCTGTATTTCCGTTCCTGTCAATTTACTACCTTTTATTCTTATTATCCGTGTCCAAGTATTTTCTTAGCGACTTCTTCACTTACCGACGAAGAATTCTAACTAATAAAGGAGACAAACAAAATAATTACAAATTAAACTGTGAGTAACGATTGAATCTTATACGCTTCTTCAGTCATGCGGGAATTGATATTGCCACTAATATAATAATCCATTGACACAATAAGAATATTTACTTATTTTTTTGAACCACCCAATCTACTCCCCTTTTCACATTAACTATAACAACTCAATTGGAAATAAAAGTGTAGTTATAAAACTTATGCCTTCTATTTTAAAAAGATTTAAAAAATAAAAATTAAAAAGCTAAGAAGGTAGTAGCATCATTAAAACGAGTGACCCTTGCGCTCCAGAATTTATTTTTCTACAAAGTCATTACCAATTTCAATGCATTTTTGACAGTGATGAACAAGGTGGTCAATTTTCATTTCCTTTTGGCACTTTTTCATTCACATCTCTGACATCTACCTAACAGTGACCGACCCTACTTTTAATTGTAATCAAGTCAACTTCACCGACTTCGTAAACGTACAACAAGCTATGGTGAATGTTGATCGGTTCAATATTTTCTACATTCAATATATATATACCTGGTTGAAAACAAAACCAAGTTAGGTACAAGGCCAGTTTAAATACTCATTACTGACCTGGACTTTTTGTAATCAGTGTTGTCCTTCAACTAGATTAGTTACTGTCCTTGAGTTGACTAGTCTCATCTACTCAGGTTATTGAAATCAGAGCTATCCTTATAACTACACGGGTTAACGACCATTATCTGCCCGGGCAGCAGAAAGTGAATGTGATGGTTTTGACTGGGACTTGAACTCGTATAATACGATTCCATAGTTCAAGATTCTACCACTTCACACCTTCGCTGCATAGAGGAATTCAATGACGCATCTGTTCTGACCCACGTCCATGACAGGGATTGTTTTCTTAGAGGTGCACACCGTCAATATCTGCAACAAAGAGATGAAACTTCTAGGTAAAACTGCGTAAGTTGAATCCCCATAACGTTGCAATTTACCATACCCTATATACGAAATAAAAAAGTAGGAAGCATTACTTTTTGTACGTCCCTCACAAATCATAAAAATATTAGTGTGTGACAAAAGATCGTAAACACTTGCCAAAAATTGAAATTTTAAATACTCGCCAAGTAATGGCAAAAAACAACAAAAATTATTCATCAAAATAAAGACCATCATTTTTCAAGAAATTCTGCCACCGATCTGCAAGCCTCCAGATCTGGTGAAAGCACCATTTAGCCGGCTTTGAATAAAATAATTGATTCCTCGACTTTATCATTACGAACTCTTTAGACAACCTAATACCTTAACCGAAGCAGATGCTTCTCCAAACGCATGCACATTCATGAATAAGTGGCATGTCTTCTGACACACTGCTGCACATCTAGAGTGACGTTTCAAGAAATTACTTGAGAAGACAATCGATACATAAAGACAGCCACATTACCCACATTTCAGGGATTGTTCTGATCGTCTCCCTAGTAAGGGCCATAGATCTGTGAAATATTTTGGGTATTTCTTTGTCTGGAGACATTTTCATGTCTTCAAACATATCAATGAAGAAGAAAATGATTTGCCAAATAACAGATACCACAGTGCCGTGAACTGCATAGAGAAAACAAAGAAAGCCAAAAATGTCAGAAGATGCCTGGACTGGGAATGGAATTAAGGAAAACATGGAACACAAACGTATCAGTATTATTGATTATCAGTGTGGCCCTTTGAACAATTCAAAAGGTCTTAGGAAAGGGACAATTGAAAATTTGCTTCAAGAGAATGATAGATGTTTTACGGACCACTGGATTTATAAAGGCAAATGACATACTAAAACTAGTACCGGAAAAGAAAACTCAAACTTAGAAGGAGAAATGAGTCATGATAATAATATATATTATAAGCATAAACAATATAAATTTATCTTCGATACCCACAAGCCTTCATATAATAAAAATCTACAAAATATATATCATAAGTATATATAGTTTAGATTTATCTTATATAAACATGAAGATAGGCATATACGCCGGAAGATAGACACTCCATGAGTAAAGACAAGAATAATATAAAAGATACTGTAGTGCTGAATAGGGCTTATTGTCACTCGGCAACAAAGGAGCACCATCAGATTCTTTTCAGAGTCCTAGCGCTGCTGTTGATCTTTGTCATTTGTTATATCAAGGTGAGGACTTTAAAAGATGTGGCACCGTAAAATCATCGATAAAATGAAACAGAATGGGTTAGAGTATCACAGGAAGTCTTGTGACTAACAACATAAATAAATGCTCTAATTGTAGCCGACGTAAAATCTGATAATAATGATTATAACTTCATGGTGTGATAGATTTCGTAATGGATCATATGAAAATCAATAGGATTATAGTAATGATAATAAAAAGTACATTGCACGCTATCAGTTCCATCATTACGATTTTTAGATAATGTTTTAGACATACAGTCTCTGACTCGAATAGTATAGAATATACTGGAATCTATGAGTATGCTGTCACTGACCTTAGAGGAGGTCACAAGTCATGATAATGACCTGTGTGAGAATTCAATAATAATAAATATATTATCAGTTTTATGAATTCTGACACAGGTCAATATCAGAACATTCACACAGTTAGCTATTAGTAACTGTTTCAGGGTTATGTTTGTTTGTTTTATTTTACAGTATATCAACCATTTTAGGCCATCTAATGCTAAGGACGATCATTTTTGAGAAAAGTTCTTTTGTTGACACGACATTTTTTTATTAACACAATATGCACTACTTAAACCATAGCAGAAGGGAATGTGGAGATTCATACCTTTCACAGGGATATTAGCCGAAATGTGAACAACGGAACGACTAGAATTCGAACTCGCGTACTACGATTCCGAAGTCCGACTGTCTATCTACAGGCCCAAGTGGACCCAAGGGGTAAGAGTGACAACAACATCAAGAAGGATCAAAAGATCGTCAGACCCCGTAAGTTGAGTAACGTTGAGCCTGTTCAGTGCCTAATTGGATGAACATTTAGGAATACAAGGTATCGAAACAAATAGGCCGATTGGTGGCTCTTGGCATCAACAATCGAATCCACCATGTACTTCGAATTCAGCAACATACTCCATCCTACCCGACTCCTCACACCGACTAGGTAAGATACACAGCTTAGCCGCTGAACATTCTTGTGATGCAGTTACACCCTTAGGTGAGGACCGTGAATTTTATGATTTCCTCAGATGGCGAATAGCTTTATCAACTAGAGCAGGACTAAAAAAGCAAAAAAGCTTGCTGTTCGTGACCGGTGATTTTCGCTGGAGTCAGAGAGACAACAGGTCACCTCGTGATGCTCAAGCAGAATTCGCTCCATCCCAGCCAAAGACTGTATGGCCCAACTATATTATTGTGGACCAATAATAGATTAAGAAATGAACACGGCAACTGGGTGAAGAGTATAACAGTAATTTATATCAACTGAAAGAAAGAAGAGTGTAAAAGAACGGTAAGTAGTGTTTAAGCTAGCTGTGCAAACGGCATTGAGTCCTCTAGTCACGTCACATGATATTATTCGGCGAGAACGCCAGGCTCGCTGAATATATACAGAATGGATGAGTCCATATTGAGGAATATCAATCAGGGTATGTCCCCACAGCACCCGCCTCTCAAGCTTATTTGTTCAGTAATGAAAAAAATGTTAGTATTTCTTTTTTTGGGGGTGAAAGGCTCAGTGAACTTCCTCTTCATTCCCGATATATGGTTGCTGGGGAGGTTTATGCTTCATGTTTTATTTCATGTAGGGTAACTGGGAGTTTCTTTACCATCTTAAGCATCATGTTTTTGATCTCACTGTCGTTTCGTAGGGAAGCGATCACAGTGTCTTCAAGTGTTTTACTTTAGCTTGGAGTTAACCTTGAAAATCCGTTAGCATGGCCGAATTTTTGGGAAGGAAGATATTCTAACTTAAAGTTGTTAAGTAAAATGGTTCCCCACCCCAGTAATCTGTTTGCTGTATAGACATATGGTCATTTCAGTTCTTCATAAAACGTGTCTAAGCAAAAGTAGGTCAACCATTCTTTTTTTTACAGTAGACAATGAAAATTCAAAAGAATACCAAACGTCCCATATTTGTTAAGTAAAATTGAGGATTTACAAAATAAAAAATGTCTTAGTCAAAATTTTTTTTTTCTTTTTCTTTTATTGTGAAACGAGAAAAACAAGGTTTTCTATTTACAGTTTATTTGACCAGTAAATTTGCAATTTCTTGACATCGAGGTTTATTTTTCTTGAAAATTAACTACCTGAGTATTGCAGTGTTTTTAGAACACTGCAGTTTTCAGTCATGAATTCGCTTCGTTATGGTCCATATTGAGGGATATCACGGTATGTCCCCACTACATATATCCAACTCTCAAACTCTGGATCAGTAGAATACCAACCAGCGTTGGTCATTATTATTATTATCATTATGGATCTCATACCAATGACTAAATGCTTGCGCACCCAGTAATCAGTGGTTTTCACTGGAATCAGAGTGACAACAAGCCCCTGCATGAGCTACAGCAGGCTCCGTGCAATTCCTATAAAAAATGTATGGTGAAACTTTGGGTTTTAACTTTTCTACGTCTACTTCGCACACCCACAATTAACAGAGTTGTCGAGGTGATTTCTGAAGTTAGAGTGACAGTAGTAGTAAGTCTACTCTGGCACTCCAACATATCTTGATACCTTGTAGTCAGTGACCGAACGCCCTCCTCCTCATTCACTCGTGCATATACATATATTATTATCATTATTAATTTTATTATTATTATTATTATTATTATTATTATTATTATTATTATTATTATTATTATTATTATAGCAATAGAAGTTGTTGGGGTAAAATATATTACGTTTATTCAAACGAAAATCTATTATGACAAATTCGTTCTGCTTCGTGAGAAACGAAGTATC
>JAYKTE010361174.1:0-10894 GCA_036873565.1 Xipholeptos notoides
TATATATTGTAAGATGCATTTTGTCGCGAGGGGCATATTGTTGCTAAGTATGGCACTAGTTAGATATTAACATGTTTGAAATAATTCTAGATTTTATTTTCATTCTTTTTTAAACAGTTAAACTTTTGGGCAAAGACAAATCTTCTTTGTATGAATTATTGACAGCACCGGCATCAAAAGTAAGACAAAAGCTAATAGTTTTTTTCTTTTGCTTCAGTTTCCTTTTATTTTGTTCTTTTGGTTTTGGTTTTTGGTTTCTGAAAATGTAGTGGAATATTATAATATCTAATCATGTTGAAGACAAAGAAATATGGGTAATAATGAAGAGAAGAACAACTAAGATATACTGATAATAATACAAATACATCAATATAGATAATAATACAGAAAAAAATGAATTCATGAATAAATAAATAGATAAATAAATAAATTACCTTTTACACCCTGTAGACCAGTGTTTCCTAACCCTTTTTGGTAATCCCCATCAAATGAACATTAGAATCTTGATTTAATCCACCCCCATGTAGTGAAAGATGAAGAAACTTAAAACACCAATACTTGCATTTGATTTTTTAAACTTTTATTTTCCAATTAAAATTTATAGTTAAAGTTTCATGAACCTGAAAATATCTGCAAACAATTCAGTATCTATGGAAAAGAAAACTGAAAACAATAAAAGACAATTTAAGTTCTGAACAACAAACAGTACAAATTACCCCACTACCATTTAAACTGCTTCTCTTCCCTCCCTTGTGGATGTACACCCTATGTTGTAGATGACTGCTGTAGACATATAGTCTTTTCCAATAATTTGGACAGAAGTTAATATATCTTTCATATTAAAAATGCAAAATATATATATATATATATATATACGTATATATATGAGGTATTTTCAATAAGTAATGAGAAAATGTCAGGAGAGACAATATTTATTTTCTTAGGCTTACAAAACTTTGTCTCCTTCAAAAACATGGCCTCTGGTAACTACACACTTCTTCATGCATCTCTTCCAATCCTGGAAGACCTCCTCAAATCTTTCTTTGGTAGTCTCTTCAGGTAATTTTCCGATGCCTCTTTCAGCTCCTTTCAGGCTGTCTTTGATGCATGGAAACAGGAAGAAGTTGCACGGGGCAAGGTCAGGACTGTAGGTTGGGTGTTGTACCACTTTCATTTCCCTGTTGGCCATACAGGTGGTCACCAGCATATGTTCAATAAGTAATGACTATGTGGAGATTCAGATCTTCAGTCAGAACTGTCCCCACTGTGTCAATAGTAATAGTAACAGCTTCAGATATCATCCTCACAGTTATTTGGTGGTCTTGCATCACTAATCTTTGCACTTCCGCAATGTTTTCCTTCTTGCGTGTGCTGTTTGGTGCTCCAGATCTCGGTTCATCCTCAACCTGTTCATTTCCTTCCTTCATAAAACCTGTTAAACCACCAATAGAAACTTGCCTGACTCATCTATTCATCCCCAAAGGCCTCCCTTAGAATTCCATAAGCTTCTTGTTTGGTTTTCTTAAGTTTAACACAAAATTTGATGGTATAACGTTGTTCCTTGTTTCCCTGCAATGGCAAACCTGACCAGACTGGTCCCAAACGAACACCGCTGCACTCAAACGTAGAATGGGAGGAAGTTTTCAGTAAATCATTTTGTAGACAATATGTATTTCACCATGAAGTAGCAGTTTGATCAAATCACACTTAAATTCTCTCCTGACATTTTCTCATTACTTATTATTGGACAAACCATTTGTACATGTATATAATATATTTTTAATGTGATAAATATGTTAACTTCTGTCCAAGTTATTGGAACACCCTATATATACAATTGAATAATTAAATGAAATGTAATTTTGAAATGTGAATAATTTTAAGGCTGAATATATTTTTAAGGTTCTGGATAAATGGTTTGAATCTGAACCATTAAAAGCTTGTTTAGCCACCGATGCAGTTATCGGAGCCATGACCAGTCCTTACCAGCAAGGAAGTGGGTGAGTGTGAAAAGTATTGGATTTACTAAAATAGGAAATATGTTCTTCAAAAAGGTTTCATTATTGTCTAATAAAATTATCTTTATTCAATTTAAACAAAATAGACAGAAGTTTTTAACTTGTTTTTAAGAATCATAGCATAACGTGAAGCAAGAAATTTTACTTTAAAATTTTGATAGATTATATTCCTTTTTCTTTTTATATTTGAAAAAGGAAATTTGTTAAATAAAATAATTAAAATTTCAAAAGCATATATGAATCTGCTAAATTTAAATCTACTTTTGTAAGGTCACAAATAGAGTTTGAATATACATTAATATTGATTAGAAAGAAAAAAATTGTGATAGGATTCTGATGATCACAAAAAATTGTGATAGGATTCTAATGATCACAATAAATTCAGTACACATATTTTCAACATATTAAAAAAAATTTGCACATTAATCAATAAATTATAGATAGAAATAACAAGTATTATTTTAAATAAATATTTTCTAGAATTATTGAGAATATACAGTTTTTTCTTCTAATTTTTATAAATATAGACACAACAATTTTTTCATTAGTTTGAAATTTGAGATAAAGCCAGATAAATAGTATCATTTACATTATGTAGACTTTTGTACTCACCTTTATTTTCATACATCATTTCTTTATTTGTATGCATTTTTTTGTAATGAGACTTGGTTGTTAGTATCATTTAGTTTATTCAAACTTTTGTTCGAAATAAAACAGATTATCCAGACTTGTTTCCAAAACTCAGAAAAAAACAAAAAGCACAATGTAGATAACAATAAAGACGAAAACAAAGTCTGAATAATCTAACAATATTAATTATCAAAATTGATTCATTGTAATTGATTGACTCCTTCTTATTCCCATACATTGATATTAGATATGTTTTGCTGCATCATGTGATGGGTGAACTGGATGGAGTGAAAGGTGCTTGGGGCTATGTCCAAGGTGGAATGGGAGCTGTATCTCAGGCCATTGCTGATTGTGCCACAGATCGGGGAGCAGAAATATTTACAGACAAGGTAATTGACTTTTGTGAAAACATTTCTAACTAGCAATAATATTAATGATAATATGAAGACTGCAGTGATACTGATTATCATCGGAGCCCTAGAAACCATCCCAAAAGACCTAGAGAAGAGAGTATAAGAAATCAGAATTAAAGGAAAAATGCATCTTTTACAGTCAACAGCCCTCATGAAAACTGTTGACACAACCAGGAAAGTAATGGACCATGAATACTGAACCCAACAAAATGAAAAGTGAATGGGAGAAGAATAAAAAAATGATTGAAATAGGAGAAATGCTGAAGTGCCAGAGGAGACTAACTGTCACTCTGCCATCAGAAGGCACCACCAGGTATTGGCAGAATTTAGATTCTGATGACTCCTGTGAGAGCTGGAGATAGTAGGGTGAAAGCCTGAGAAGTGGAACCATACTGTCTTTGATTGAGATGGAGCAGATTTTGCTGGAGAATCATGAGGAGACTTGTTGTCACTCTGATTCCAATGAAAACCACCAATAATGAACAGCATGCAAATGCTGAATGTGACCTGTGTGATATGAAATAATAATATCCGCTGGCTGCTAGGTGCGCATCACAATAATAATAAGATGTTGGCAGATTCTGGATTCTGCTGATACTGGGTGTGAGGGTTGGATGGATTAGGGTGAAAATACGATAAGATACGGTACCATACAGTCTTTGATTGGAATGGAGCAAGACATGCTGGAACCTCACAAGTAGACTTGTTGACTCTGACTCAAGTGAAGGCCACTAGTTCTTGACAGTGTGTGACTGCTAATGGTGACTGGTGTGAGAACTCAAAAAATAGTAATAATAATAACTAGCTGGATAGTGAAAACTTTCACATATGTATGAAAGAGTGTATAATTTATTTGTGTCCTTGACATTCAAATCGGTTTGTCTAAATATGTTAAAATGAGTATCTTGAGTGTTGTCTAAAAATGAATGATCTTTTTTCATTTCTAATTTCTTTAGAAAAACTAACATTTAAAACCAATTAAAAGAACCGTATATTCAATGGAAAATTACACAAAGATAAACTTATCTCATAAGTGCCACCACATCTAAAATTAGGATTTTGAACATGGAAGCGAATAAAGAAGGGGCTACCCCACATCATTATAGAAAAGAAGTAAAGATAAGTGGAAGAGGTGTTTTACTGATAAGTCTCTCTTGAGTTAGGAGTGACTAAACGGAAGTAACTTGTCCCTATCTTATTATTACTAATGTGACACACACATGCACTAGCATATTATCATGTAGAAAATAATAATGATAATAATAACAAAAAACCCCAATAACAACAACAATAAGAATAATAATAGTAATAATAATAATAACAACAATAATTACAATAATAGAAATAACTTAAAGTATGATTATAGGAACATCAAAATGCAGTGGTTCGAGGTGAAACTGATAAGTTAGGAGAGACTGAAAACATCTGGAAAGAAAGAGCGAACTATTTTCCCCTGTGGGATGAAGTCAGGCTATTTGACTGAGAGGAACACTGGATTAGGAGACGTTTCAAGGAAGTGGCACATATTTTGTGCTACAATTACCTCCTAAGCAGGCCAAGCATGGTCATGAGAACTTATGATAAAGAAAGCTGTTATGAAATACAAAAAATATAAAATTCTTTTTAAGAAAGAAAAAAATGGGTTATAAAGACACCCAGATGTAGTTGATGTAAAAGCTAACATAATAATTAATCAAATGGTCGAGAAATAATCCTGTCAACAAAACAGTTGTGGTTTAATTAAATAGATTTTAATACCAAAGAATTATGATATATAAAACAATTTTAAAATCCACACCCTTACTCATGAATAGTTTAAATTAGTGAATTAATTGATTCAAGTCTGATTCAATGTCATGAGACAAAACCAAAAAAATAGAAAATAGAAAACACAAGCAGCATTGCCCAGCACTGCCCGGGCAATTAATAAAATTTTTGGTATGGCCAAAAATATATATGTATTTAAATCAAATTATAGCCTTATGATTAAATGCAAAATAATACTTATATAATAGTGCCAGACTATGGTATCAATCTTTTGCATCTAATCAGTAACACGTAATGTTGTTACCATTCCCAGCTCCAAGTGGGTTTTGAACCTGCAAATGAGGTTCTGTCACAAAAACGCTTTAATGGCTGGCCCACAACACAGTTATGAGTTCATAATGGAAATGTTCACAGTTTTACTCTCAATCATAGGCATGCTCATCTTTCTAGAAAACAGAATTTTTCGATTATTGATTTTTGATAGTTATCGGGGGTATTCTGAGACAAAACCTAGCTAAGAACACTCCCAGACACATGAAGTGCAACTATGTGAATTTTTAAGAAAATCAGTGTCCATAGGAAACGAACATAGACACACAGACAAAGTTCCATTTATATATAAGGTTAGATTAAAAACCATTTAAACAAGATTGATATTTGAATCATCGTTAAATTTAATTATCTTTTCTTTATTTTATCAAGGTCATCCAAATTATTCAAAAAAGTTTTTTGTTTCTTTTTTCAAATTCCATTTTTTTATAGTAATGACAATTAAATCAGATATGTACTAGGCTGAATAAAGAACTATGTTTGGTAGAAGTCTACTTATGAATTAATATGAGACCAGAACAAATCTTCTCATCTTTTTTTATATACACAATGTTTTTTCTTATGAGAGAATTTCTGAGATGAGGTTTGATGAAGATCATTCCATGAATAATTCCTCCTATTTTTTATTCTGTCCAAATAGATCAGAGTGAATTGCAAATTGCAGTTTTATGATGACTGAATTTATGCATTCAGGACCTGAAAGTTTCATCTTTTTGTTGCAGATATTCACGGAGTGAGACTCTAAGGAAGCAACGCCTGTCATGGATGTGCATCAGAAACAGAAATTCATCATTGAATTCTTCCATGTTGTATTTTGTAGGTAGAGGGTCTGTAAGGCAACGTTGGCACAGCACATTTTGAGTGATAACTGAAGAGGGCTGAAAAGTAGATTGAATGAGTTGAAACATGACTGGAATAATTTATTGATGTCTTATATTTCAGCCTGTTGCAAAGATTCTTGTTCATGACGGCAATGTAAAAGGAGTCAAGTTGACAAATGGGATGGAAATTCTAGCCAAAGCTGTATTGTCCAATGCGACACCAAAAGTAACATATACTGACTTACTCCCTAAGGTTTGTATTTATATTTGAAACTGATAGGTAACTCAGGTGATGATTTTTCTAGTTTTGTTTTATTTATACAACTTATCTAAACTTAAAATATGAGCTGTTAGGTTTAGAGTAGGAGTTGGCAACTTTTTGAAGAGTGAGGCCAAACAGCTATGTGGAGTTATGAAGGAGGGCCAAACTGCTATTTCTGAAGAAAACCGTGTTAAATAAATTTTTAGAGAATAGAAGTTTGAACTTCTAAAATAGGGGTTGGCAATCTTTTTAGTGGGTGGGACAAATAACTGAGTAGAGTGATGGAGGAGGGCCAAATGGCTATGGCTGCAGTATTATGAAGGAGAACCATGCTTTTAAATATGTAAATAAATTTTTAGGCTGTTCAAAGAAAGCAAGTATTATAATATAATATAAATAATTGTATTTAAACAATGGCACTTATTTTTCTACAAGAATAACAAAAATAAGTAAAATAAAAACATATTTAACAAAAGAAATCCTTATTTTACTGCCTATATTTAGATCATGTCAAGGCTAAGATGATGAACAGAACAATATTTACACACAGTTTGGATGTGGCCCATGGGCTGGGGTTAGCTGACCCCTGGTTTAAAGGATACTGTTCTGATTTAAGGAAGGAAAAGCAACTATGATAAGTTTTAGATTTAATTCTTTTCCTTTTCTTTTTTAAAGTTTTTTATAACCTGGGTGATCCAAAATAAGCAACTTGATAATATGAGTGAAATAATTATGCTAATTCATTGCGATTCAACAAATAATAGAGCAGTTATTGTATGGAACAGTTAAACAAGAAAGAATATATTGTAAATTAATACAAATGACCTCACGGAGGTCCATTAGTGTTACGGCAAGTACAATGCTTTGTAGCGTTTTTATATTCTCCTCCTGCTGTGTCTCTGTGTCGGTTTATATGCCTGATGACTCACTGTTTATCAGGGGTGAATTGGCTGTTTCATTATATCAGAGTTATTGATATATTTTCGGATAAGATATATCTTATTAAAAAACAAATACAATCTATAAACATCATCAAAAATAAAGCTATACAGTACAACCCTAAAATGAACATTCTAAATGTTTGGTATTAAAAGTACTGTCCTGATTTAAGGAAGAAAGTCTTCATATTCTTGTTAATACAAAAGTTTATTTGTACATCATTTTTTGTGAAAGGATTGTTGTTCTAATCATTATCATTGTTAGCCTCTCAATGTTTCACCTGAAGATCCCTTCAGAGTTCTTCTGGTAATCAAACTCAGGAACCTTCATATCATAATTGTGAGTTTTCACAGAATTTTGAACTTAACCCCTTATTTAGTCCACAGGGGTAGACTTCTTTTGCACCATTAACCATGACCAGGTCAGGGTGTGAAGTTTTTCAAATGTATTTTAGTTATTCTTGGTTCTCCTGTAGATTTCTAAAGGATAATTAACAGAAATATGGTGAAGCTAATGATAGAATGAGAACAATAATAGTCTGAAAATAGATGTACAAATTATCAAGCCTCAAGGATTCCGAAAAACCAAAGTTTATATGCAAAGTTTATATTTGAAGATGTGTCTGGTTTTAAAGATATCTAGATTATACTATGTTTGATTAAAGGGAGTTTGATGAGGACTTTGTATACAGACAACTTAATTCTACTCCCTTTCTTATTCATATAAGTCTTTAATTGAACCAATTTCTCCTACCATATTTATTTTTTTCATAGATATTAATTTTTATTTGGTTAAACCATTATATCCCACTGTCATTTGAGGACTGTCTATGAAAGCACAAATATTTTTAAATGTCTGTATTTTTAGATAGTTTAACAGATCTGTATTTTGAGGATAGGGTTTATTTTTATTGTTTTCTTAAATAAACATTAAAATGCAACTTCAATATATTTTGAATTCCTATTTGAACCACCCGTGAAAAAATTTCCATAAAATTTGCAGAATAAAAAGAATACGGATATTATGGGTTAACCAACTATTCCTTAAATTTACCCAATACTAGTTCTGTTATTGAGAGAGAAAATATTTTATAGTGTTTATTCTTGACTATTTTCAGGGCAGCCTCAATGATGAGCTGATCAATGAAATAAAACAAATTGATTATTCCTCACCTGTAACAAAAATCAATGGTAACAACCACAATTCTTTTAGATTTAATATTTAGTACTTTTTCCTGGCCCTTTCATTTAATCTTGTAACATGACTGAAGAATACCTGAACTTTTTAGAATCAGCTTAGTATTATCTAGACGAGGAGTCTCCAAAGTTTTTGAATTGGAGGCCTTATTGCTGACATTTTAGGGCTATGTAGGCTAAAATAAAAAAATGACCAAGAAACAATGAATGAATAAGTATAAAACAGGTTTAACAAACCATTTATTTCTAATGTCTGAGTCAGTGCATAATTCTATGCTAAAAAATTAACATTAAAAAAATCCTGTCAATTCTGTCATTATTCATTACTATTAAAAAAACTACCACACTATTTTTACGCATTTCCATTTAACAAATTTTTCTTTAATATTTTTTACGTTTTCCATAAGGCACATTTTTCAACAAAAAACAGAATTAGCAAAAAATGCAGAATTGGAAAAAAGGCACAATTGGCAAAACATACACCATTGGCAAAAATGTACAATTTGAAAATGCAAAATTGGCATAAAATGCAGAATTGGCAAAAATGCAGGATTGGCAAAAAATGCAGAATTTACCAAATTGGTGAAAAATGCACAATTAGAAAAATGCAGAATTGGCAAAAAATGTAGAATTGATAAAAAGGCAGAATTGACCAAAAATTACACAATTGGCAAAAAAAAAGCAGAAATTGCAAAAAATCCACAATTGGCAAAAATGTAAAATTTGAAAATGCGCAATTAGCATAAAATGCAGAATTGACAAAAAATTTCTGAATTGGCCAAAAACGCTCAATTGGCAAAAATACACAATTGGCAAAAAATGTACAATTGGACAAAAATGCAGAATTACAAAAAATAATGCAGAATTGGCAAAAAAAGAAGAATCAGCAAATGAGTAATTGTCTAAACAGGCACAATTGTCAAAAAACACATATTTGGCAGAAAATGTGCAATTTGCAAAAATGTATAATAATTTATAATAATAATAATAAATTTATAATGTTTTAATAGAGTTTTTTTTAAAAATATTTTAATAAATTTCTTTTGAATATTTTAATAAATTTATTTTGAATATTTTAGTATAGTTTAAACAAAAATATTCTAATGTATTGTTTTGAAATTTTTTTAAAAATATGTAAATAGTTAATATTATTTTAATAAAATTCTTGTCAAATTTCTTTTGAATATTTTTCATAAATTTCTTGTGTATATTTTTAAAATTCCTCTTGTTAATATTTCAGTGGCTGTGAAAGAATTGCCCAATTTTACTGCAAACCCAAACCATCATTCAAAAAATCCAATGCCTCACCATCAATGTACAATTCATCTTAATTGTGAAAAAACGGAATCTATACATGAAGCTTATTTAGATGCTCAACAAGGAATTCCTTCAAAAAGGTAAAAAATGAAAATAATTGTAAGTCTGTTGACAGTAAAATATTTTATGTTCCACTCTTTTCAAAAATCCTAAACTTCTTCAATTTATGGCATTATTTATTGCAAAATGTCATTTTTTTTACTGTTGTCCTCATCTTTATTATCATTATGACAATATTAAAGATGAGAACAAAAGTCTGAAAATTCAATACAAAAATTATCAACCTCAATTTAATGATATTGAAAAACAATGATCAACATATTATAAGAAAAAATTAAAATAAATTTTTCAACTTCGATGTCTATTGTTAGGACTATAGTCCTCACCTTTATTATTGTTAACTAATTGTAATGAGGACTATAGTTTGAATTATAGATATCCAAGTTAAAGCTTAATCTCAAGGATTCTGAAAAAATAAAAAGTTTTAATTTCATAAAAATAAGAATTTCATTTCATTGGAAAATTTGATAGGGATTCTAAGGAAAATATGTTAACATTGGGTGTTTAAAATATTCAATTAAACATAGAGGATATCCAAAAGGTTGTTATTATATATAGTATTGATACAATAATCATAATAAAAAATATACAACTAATGGTTACTTCTGTAAAAATGTATTAAATGAAATGAAGGGTACTAAGTATCTACTCCATGTTTTATAATAATATTAATGTGTATTTGTTCATTTTATATTGTAATGAATATTTCAAAATATAAAGAGACTTTATGGAGACTGTATGTCTTTCTGAATCTGTCAAAATCATAAAGAATAACAATTAAATTCTTTACAAAATCAAATCTATTTTCAGAACTTGTTTGATGATCAAATATTGCATATATTTTCTAGAGTTTCAAAAATCATACAACCTCAAAAACAACAACAACAACAAAATAAAGAAGACAATATAAAATATTTGTTTTAGACAAATACGTTTTTATATATACATTTTTTTTTAAAGTCCAATAATTGAAATGACCATTCCATCAAGTGTGGACTCAACTTTAGCACCACCAGGTTGTCATGTTGTTTTGCTGTTTACTCAATTCACCCCTTATGATCTGAAAGGTGATCTCTGTTGGGACCAAGTAACAAAAACCAAGTATGCTAATACAGGTAAGTTGTACACATGCATGAGAGAG
>JAYKTE010361284.1:0-10894 GCA_036873565.1 Xipholeptos notoides
CCACCTCTCGCTCTCTCTCTATATATATATATATATATATATATATATATATAGACACACAGAGTAAGCTAAAAGTCACTGACCCATTTATATTTTAAATTACTCTTTTATTTCTAATTATTTTTTAATTTCTTGACATCTTTTTATTTTTTAGACCCTTTAAATTGATTATGGGAAAATTCAGTATTGCCCAAAGTACACAACTAGTAAAATTTGGCTATCAAAATTGAGGCTCAGTAATTCAATTGGGCATCTAGCTCTGATCTCATTAGCCCTGATTTCTTCTTGCGGGGATATCTAAAGAAAAAGGTTTTTGCCAACAAACCCCTATCTTTAAAAGAGCTAAGGGAAAACATCACTAGAGAAATAAGAGAAATGAGGCCATAAACTTTGGAAAAGTTTATGACAGAGGTAATCAAAAGAGCTCAAATTTCTAAAGCAGGAAATGGAAGCATATGCAGGATGTTATTTTTCTCAAGTTTCTCCATCATACTCAGGTTAATTTTGCAATAGAAAATAAATTTTATTGCTTTTATTTATAATACTATAATGTTATGTATATAACTGTTGAAATAAAAACAATTCAAATGGGTGAGTGTCTTTTTGCCCACCCTGTAATTTTTATTTTCTAGCTTACCAGCCTCTTTTTTCTCATATATCAATGATGTATTATGGTTGATTCTAAACATCTTTGGTAAGTATAACTACAAAAAGAAAATATTCTCTCTTTCTTTAAAGAAACAATATTCAACTGATAAATAGAAATAAAATAAGTATATAGGCAAACAGATAGATAGAGAGAGAGAAAGAAAGAGAGAGATACACAAAATATAGACAGACATGTAGATAGATGGATGGATAGATAGATAAATCGATGGCTAGAAAGAATTGAATAGATAGGTAGAATGGAATAGATGGACAAATAAACAGATAGAATTGAATATAGATAAATAGATAGATCCAATGAAAGATATATACATACAAACATTCATTCAGACATACATAAATACATACATACATAAAATAAAATAAAATAAATCTATTTTTATATTTACTATTTTTTGTTTCCTTTAGTTTTATATCTCTATCGGCCAATCGGGACTAACCTCATATACAAAAGAATTGGTACACAGATTATAGACATTCTCTTTAAGAAGGTTTTTGCCATATACCCAGGATGCAAAAAATTCATTGTAGAGAAAAACACTATTGAAAAATGTCCCATAGAAATGAATAGGTTCTTTTCAAAATTACCTTCTTCATTATTTGTTCATTGGACTTACTTTACTTTTCTTTTATTTTCTCTCTTTTTATTCGGCTTTTTAAATACTTTTTTTACAACTGTTTCATTTCTTTTCGTATATATATCTATATGCTTATGTATATGTATGTATATTCTTCCGAAAGGTTTTCTTAGTTTTTTTCATGAGCAAAAAAAAAAAAAAGAAAAAAGGAAAAAAACTTCTCTTTGGTGGCACTTCCTTTTGGCCAAACGCTTTATTCTCTTTTTTCATCTTAATCTGTTCCTCTTCATCCTGTTCCTATCTTTTTTATATTGCAAACAATGGAACTGTTTTAGAGAAATGCCATGCGTCCAGCTCAGGACCATTCTTGTTTGTTTTTATGTGTATATATGCATCTATTGTAAAATCTGTGTAATAAATGATGAATATTTGGTCAAGCACCAAACCAAGTTAGGTACAAGGACAGTTTTGCATGTTTATCACATTGATTGAGTGTTGTCCTTCATCTAAATGAGTTACTCTCCTTGAGTTGACAGGCCTCATCTACCTGGGGTTTGGAATCAGTGTTGTCATTCACCTAGATGGAGGTTTTAACAATGAGCCTATCTTTTCTCTCTGAGTTGAACTTTAATTAATTAGATACTTATACGTAAATATGGATTTAGTAGAGCTCTAGAATGTAAGCTATATTTTTTTCTTTAATGTTTTTATAAATTGGTTTTTTTTTTTTCAGTTTTTTGTTTAAAAAAAGAAAAAAAAAGACCAAAATACTTGTTATTCTCAACTTTTAATTTCCAATGATATAATTGATTTTGTTTGAAAAGTTTCAACTTGTTTTTCTTTCCTTTAATTCAATTATTTTTTGTAAGAACAAAAACAAAATATAGTTTAATGTATGCATATTTTTATGTCTTCATTTGAAAGGCCAGAACAGTTAAAAAATTATGCTTTATTTTAATTAATCCATTTACTTAAGTTGAAACTTAAACTATGCAAATTTATAAGTTAAAAAGCTAAACAGCATTAGAACAAAATTTTGTTATTAGATTAGTTTAATTCAGAAAACATTAAAAAGAAATACTTTTTAAGAACACTTGTTTGAATAATAATTTTCTACCTAAATCCACTAAACAGAATTAATACTATATTGATAAAATGAAAACTAGGATTATATGATTGATCAAATATAATATTTAATAGAATTTTTTCTCCAGTTCCATGCTACAAGCATTCTTATTAACCTGTAATTAAGATGAGCAATGCCTGCCAAAAAAGTTAGTACACTATAAGAATGTCACTACGAGGACACATGAAGAGTAAAAAAATCTTGGTCTTTGTTAATACTGCCCAGTTCTACACCTTTATACATTGTCTTTCCATTTTTTTCCTGACCTTATCTACAAACTCTGATGACTCAGGTGAGTTGCATATGAGACCATCCCATAATTCTATTTTATCTTTCACTCTCTTTTGCTATCTAGTAGCAGATTACACAATTGCTGGCATCAGAACAGCAGGGCTGGAACTCAGATGACTGAGACAGTTCATATACTTGACCATCCGAGAAGTCCTTTATCTCTCTCTCTTCTCTCCTTTGCTATTAAGCAGTAGCAAAGCAGAACAGAATGCTTTACCAACTAATAAGGAAGCAACTACATGGACTCTCTTCACCATTTTGGAAAATAAAGGTTTCATAAAAAGTTAATTTTGTCATTCTTATTTTCAACCTTTCAAATAAAACAAAACCTCAAACTCCACAACAATTGAAAACAAGACCAAAAATGAGGAATTCTAATAAAATTCTAATAAAATTTTGGGAACTCTTGGATGTCATTTTTCTAACTTTTTTTCTCCTGCCTTTTTGTTACTTTTAAGTTAGTAAGGATAGGCCAGACAAACTTGATAATTCCTTTGAAATGACTTTAGTTAAAATATATCAATAAACTAGAATAGAATTAGATTTTTAGGTTGGACAATATTCCCACTAATCACAAATCCTATTTATTTGAGATTTTTTCCTTTAAAACTGCCAAAACATGATTTTAACACCTTTAAGACCAAGATTTTTCAGTTAATAAAAAGTTATATCAAATATTATTCAATATGCAAATTGCTGATAAGTTCTAAAGGATATGCCTGTATTCTAACTGGGAAAAGGAGGTTTTGAAATTGACTCCAGAGATAGAAGTAATTTGACTGTAACTTTTCCCTTTAAAGGCTAATGGGATTTATCAAGTGTAAGTGTACACATAATTGATTATATTAGTCATTACCAAATAAAATGAAAATAATTTTTTTTTGGATGGAATCACGTTTTAAAAATCTAGCAAAAACAAGGTAATTATCAAACCAATAGGAAATTTTCACCAATTATTAAATTACAAATAAACTTTATAAAGTTGTAATTATTTAAAAAAGATTTTGGCTACTTTTTTGCACCAACTTGATAGTTTAGACACATAAATATATCATAAATACAAACAATGTAAAACATTAATAAATACAATTTAAACATTTTTGTACAATTCAGACACAACACTACTTTTATGCAAACCCAATAATTTTTTATATCTATGTGGAAATTACATTTTTTTTATATTACTTCCTAATATCAAGTCGTTGTGTGTCCATATACATAACTAACTTATATTTACACAGAAAAACGTGTGTTGGTCTATGTGTGTCTTATAGGGAGATCTATTCATGTGTTCAACTAAAAGGGAGTTACAAACAGTGATTAGGCTAGGTATCTCCCCAAATATTGTCCTTTACTGTAGAATTACCAATTAGGTGGCAGTGCCCCCCAGATTTGCATCCGGAGCCACTCAATAAACCCATACCCCTATCTTTTTATATTATTACTCGAAATCTTCACAAGCCACAAGGGTTTCCACTATTTAAGATTGTCATCTCTGATAAAGCCATCTCAACAAACTTGGCTATAAGAAAACCTCCAATAACTATTTTTCAGGTAAAGTTTTTGTAAAAAGAGAAATGAATGTCCGAAAATAAATAGAGAAGAAAAGAAAATCACTTTTATGGTTTGTTACTTATTATATCTATCTGATATTAAAGGCTACACACACTAAAAATCATAGGCTGAACAACTTATTAAATTCTATTTGTTCCCTCTTTTCAATGGAATGAATAAGAATCTTTTATTATAAATGAATGTATGTTCTTATATATAAATGAATAAACCATTTCTTTTTTATTAATAACGTTAATATTTCATAATTATGTAGTTCTTATATATATATATGAAATTTATATATATATATAGCCTATATATATAAATGTCACTATCTTGAAATGAAACCCTGGGCTGTATTTGTTTTTTTGTTTAATATTCATAATCTAGCTCATCAAAGTCGAGGCTTTGTTTATATTCCAAACTTTAAATTCAATTTTTGCTTCTGAATGGAATTTCAATATCTTCTAAATTTTAAATTTTGGCCTTCCATCTTACTCAAATGTTGTAATAATCCTATATTATTACAGATATATTCTAACTAATGGCCGATGATTATTTATTGTAAAAATTGGATAATTTTCTCATATTTATTTGTTATTTATATGAATGATTGTAAAAAATATTAGCAAATTTTACTGAGTATTATTGGTATTAGTTTGGGCTTATCTACCCTTGTAATAATGAAATTTTCCCCTCTATAAATACAAGTGTAAGTAGAAACTCTGAAGAAGGAAAATTTCTTTTCATGACAGTTCTACCTCCAGTAATACTACTACTGCTACAGGTGTTCTTGATCAAATATGGTTTACTGACACTTCATGATATCTGTATAATTTTGATAACTATACCCCACCAATTATTCGCATTATGGCTATTAGGGGTTTAAATGCTTCAACTACTATAAATAGGTAGAGGGTAAAATATCAAATATCATATTTAAAATTAAAGTTTGTTTGCAGACATTTGTTTAGAAATAAATTTTAAAAGAATGTAAGTGATTAACTAAGTAAAATTCTTGTAAAATTCATTCCAATTGTTTTAGGAAAACTATTTTGATAGAACAATTTGAATTGGGTGAGAAAGTGTACATATCAAAAAGAGGTAAGACCAAGGAAAGTGAGAGAGAGGGGTGGGGGTAGTAAGCAGCTATGATAGACAAAAGTAATCACTGCCTTCCTTAGTTGTCTCAGCACATTTCAGCCAACTAATCACCTGGCTTTCATCAGGTGTTAACCATGATCAAATAGGAATGTTGAATCTAGGAAGTGTATCCTAAGATATTACTGCTCTCCATAGTCCTTGTCTCACCATATCCTAGCCAACTGACTTCAGTTATAGAATAGTAAACATCTGTTGGGTCACTACAGACTCAAAGTTATAGATTCAAGGGTAAAAATAGAGATTCAGTTGCACTTACACTTGGTCATTAGAGTTGTAGGGTAAAACAGAGATTCATGACTAAAATACAGTTATTAATTTTGTAGGTTAAAAACAGAGATTCATGCCTTATACTCAGTAATTAGTTTTTGTGGGGTAAAAACAGAGGTTAATGTCTTACACTCAGTTATTAGTTTTGTGGGATAAAAATAGATAAGTTGGTCCCTTAGTTTGGTTTAATGTTCTATCAACCTTTTCAATCATTTAATGTCAAAAATAATATTTTTGGTAAACTTCTTTTGTAAACTGATAGTTAGAAGAACTTTAGTTATACTATTTAATCCGTTTCTCAAAAGATTATGACTCACACCTTTCCCTAGGGTATTTATCTTTTTGAGTTAATTTCAAAGTAACAATGAAATACGATGCATTTTTTTTTTTTAGAAAATTGCTCAAGTTTTCCCATCCAAAACAATCAATAAACAAACAATAATAAAAAAAATCAAGATTAAAAAGCAAAAAATTCCATTTTTCAGAGCCCAAATCAATTTTACCAGTCATTTCTCAGACTTGAACCTAAGTAGTAAATACCAATAAAAAATAAGATGTACATGTGTATTTATAGTTACATAGATATATGTTTATTAGTCTAAATACATCTGTGAGTGCATATATATATATATAGTCTCCTGAAGATCCAAAGGGTGAAACCTAGGTAGAGAACATACTCACCGAATAAACTATATATATATATATATATAATTACATTGGTTTTGTATGGTTATAATGAATTTAAAAAATGTGCTCAATACTTTGGTAGAGCAATGGTTTATTTAATGTCTAGAATTTGCTCAACCATTGCTCCACCAAAGTATTGAGCACTTTTTTTATTCATTATAACCATACAGAGAACATACTCATAGAATAATAATCATATATATACGAAAACACGAGCCTACCGCTCGTCATGATCGAACGCGTACCGATTTATCATCATATATATATAAATAATACATATGTATATTCAGGAAATATAGACTTCCAGACAATATAAGTAAAGCATAAATAAAAGTACAAAAAAGCAATAATTATAGTATTCCTATTTTTTCTGTTATTGGGCAGCGATGTTGGATCAGTGGAAAAAGCTCGTTCTCTGGAATCGTATTACAGCAACTCAAATCTCAGTACAAAACCACTGCATTCCCTTTCAGCTGTCTCGGACAGATGAGGCTCGTTAACTCGGGAGTGTAATTCATCTCGGTGAAGAGCAACACTGATTACAGGGTTATAATGAGCTCATAAAAATGACCTTGTGCCTAACTTGGGTTGGTGCTTGACCAATGAGAAACAGGTTGGTTTCAGCATAATAAATTTCCAGTTAATCCTAATAATTATTTTGTTAATTTATTTTCATTCCAATGGAACTGGGACGCCAAGGAGCCTTACGGCCCCTAGGGAACCTGCGGCCCCTAGGGCACTTATGTCCTGCCCCCGCAATTTCGGGGTCTGTGGTGACCCTAAGCACAGCTCTGCAAACAAGTAATCTCTTTTGTTGGAAATTTAAGACCTCTCACCCTAACGCTAGCTGTGGGGCAGGGGGGGATTTCCGAAAGTATTCAGTTGAAAATGAGCCGAGTAGTGGAGAGACTGGGATTCGAACCCAGGTATTGCGATTGCAAACCATAAATATTTAATCGCTGGGGAGTGAGTACTGTTGGAGCATTTCTTAGTTTTGTATTAAACAATAGGAAATACCAAAAAACACAGATCAAAGTGAGCACAAAAGGAGCATCAAAGCAATCCCTAAGAAAGGACGAGCAATTCTGTTAATAATCTATAAATTCCATTAAGTAATGTTTTTCCTATAGTGCATATTACAAGTTGGGTTTGTTTTAACGGCATATCATTACCAGAGAAAACATTCTAGGAAAGGGAGAGACCGAACTCGGTCGTCTACCTTCATCTTGGGTTGGGCCTGGAGTTGGGATGGGCCGAGATGGGACGGGGGTTAGTTTTACATTGATTAAATAAACATAGAATAGAATATTTGATTTCACACAAAAAAAGAAGGGAAAAAAAGAAAGAAAAGAAAAAAAGAAAAAAAGAAAGAAAGAAAAGAAAAAGAAAGAAAGAAAAGAAAAAAGAAAAAGAAAAGAAAAAAGAAAGAGAAAAGAAAAAAAGAAAGAGAAAAGAAAGAGAGAAAAAAAGAGAAAAGAAAGAAAGAGAAAAGAAAAAAAAGAGAAAAGAAAAAAAAGAGAAAAGAAAAAAAAGAGAAAAGAAAAAAAAGAGAAAAGAAAGAAAGAGAAAAGAAAAAAAAGAGAAAAGAAAGAAAGAGAAAAGAAAAAGAGAAAAGGAAGGAAAAGAAGAGAAAAGAAAATTTAATGTTTAATGAATATTAGTAACAAAAAAAGAAAAAAAAGAACAAAGATTTGAAAGTGATTTCCAAAGAAAAAGCTTGGAAATTATATTAAGACGATTCACTTTCAGCTGTCTTGGGCAGATGAGACTCGTTAACTCGGGAGAGTAACCCATCTCGGTGAAGGGCACAACACTGATTACAAAAGCCAAGGGATATAAGGAGATCATAAAAATGGCCTTGTGTCTAACTTGGGTCCGTGCTCGACCAAGTAAATATAGTATTAAGACACTCAACCCAGCTACTAAGTCTCTTGATATAAAATAAGAAAAAATCGAATTAAAAATATTAAAAAGGAAAATTAAAACTCTTTGTAAATAAACCCTTTCAACCCTTTCATAGGCAATATAGAACAGTGAGTACGAGGCGAAAGGTTTTCTAGTTTGGTTATCATATCAAGAATAATACGAAGAATTCTCTCTCCAAAGTAACTTCGAATTCCATCTATCGTCTCTTCCACAAAACAAAAATTATTGGTTTTCGATTGTTAAGTTTTGTGTTGTGTTTAATCTTTGAAGAACATAACCCACAGGGTTTTTAAATCAGGGTTTGTTTGATAATGAAGGAAATAAAAATGGTTAGTTAGTTAGTTAACTCTCGTTCTTCGTTGTAGATTATAAACAATTCCTTTTCAAACATTGACTTCAGAGAGTCGTTATATTGGATTGATAACCCTTTGGACCCTGACTTAGCAAAATTACCAACTAGCCAACCAGCTGTTATATTAATCCTTTGGACCCTGACTTAGCAAAATTACCAAAACTAGCCAAGCAGAGCCGTTCTATTAACCCTTTGGACCCTGACTTAACAAAATTACCAACTAATCAACCAGAGCCGTTCTATAGGTGGACAATAGAGAGCCGAAATTTCAGCCATGTCGTATTTTGCCTTGTGTCCCTTGGGCCGATTTATTGGCCTTTCATGGTCGAAAGGGTTAAATATCACCGGTGGAAGAATAATCGCTTTTACTGAAGAAAAAGTTTTTTTTCTGAAACTTCAACAATATTAGTTTAAATATAAAGTTTTTTTTAAAGATGCTAAAATGTGGATATAGGGATGATGAGCAATGAATTAAAAGCATAAAGAAAAAAAAAGGAAGATAAGTTGTTTTTTATGGTTTACACAAACATGGGCGCGCGCACACACACACATACATACACACTAAGCCAGATACACACATACAATGGATTTGTAATGAATGATACTCACTCCGCGTGTTTTTTTCCCTTCCTCCTTTTTCATTTGTACTAATCCAGTCTATGTATTATTTCTTGCTGATGTGAAAATTCGCAAAAGCAGCAGTAGTAAAAGATTTTCGAGGCAATGTTGTTGTTCACATTGTCTAACGTGGGACGCTTACTACTGGCAAGTTCAATGTCGGTAGATAAGGTTAAAAGTTTTTTTTGAATAACGACTTTAGTTTACATCAGTGGCCTGGCCTGGCCTGGCTGGGCGGGCAGGCCGGTCGGCGGGGCCGCCTGTCTGTACGGACGATTCCTCCCATAAGTACAGGAGATCAGCTTTCAAATGACTGACTGGGCCGTTGGGCCACTAGACTTAATCTTACACTTTTAGCTATGAACAATAGAAATTAAATGTGTTATAAATATATTATTTAAGATAACTGTAAAATATATATTTCTGCTAGGTTTTGTTAGAAATAATATTCTGCTAGGTTTTATTAGAAAGAATATTCTGCTAGGTTTTGTTAGAAAGAATATTCTGCTAGGTTTTGTTAGAAAGAATATTCTGTTAGGTTTTGTTATAAAAAAATATATGTTTTTCATTCTAAGCCTAAAGTGCTTCTTGAATAAATGCATAAAACATTCATTCGTCTCAGCAAAGTCGTCTTAAAATGTTCCTGTCTTCTATTTAAAGGGAATAACTGTCTGTGTCTATTCGACTTTTGGAACCAGAGTACATACAATAAAATGAGTTTAATAATACCCAATAATATCAATGCGTTAAGAATATTTTTCGGGCTAATAACTTTGCAAACGTTAGACATAGATATTAATTTTCCTCTCAGTCAGAAGTTAAATAGTCTTAATTACAGGACTTTAAATATTCGGTAAAAACAAATACATTTGTAAAAGAAATAATTGGACGCTCTCTTCTTTTCTAATGTGGGATCTACCAAGTTGTTAAAATGTCAGTCCAAACTCCAGCCATTAACACTGCCGTGCTTAGGAACATTGCGCCCCTCCCCCTGCAGAATGCGCTCTGCGGCCCCTACCACCCCAGTTGCGCACCTGCATCCCCCTTTCAACATACTGGACCCACAATAAATGGTACTTTAAACAAAATAACATGCTCTTGGAAGAATGCAACTATACCGTAATCATGAAAAAAAAAAACGAAAGAAATATACTTAAATTTAGTAAATTAAAAATGTTAAATGGTGTGCGTTTTAAAAAAGGTTTATGTAATTAAATATATCAATTAAGATCTCCCTCGCATGCGTATCTAGCAATAACACGGATTGTTCATTTGCGAAGCCAATAAAAGACTTGCGACATCCCGGAGCCTTGCGGCCCCCAAGGAGCCTGCGGACCCTAAGCAGGGGCACTAAACACGGCCCTGGTCATTAACCACCCTTTATATTCCAATTCGTCTGTCTTGTCACCAAACAAAATAAATCACTTTTATTAAATTGTAAAAATGAAGAGGGGAATTTTTTGGAAAATATTGTGTTTAGAATTAGAAGAATTTTTCCCTAGATTTCCCAAGCAAAATTTAGTTGCATTAATTAATCTGTTATTTGAATTTTCATCTACAACATTTACTGCATTAATGATAGTTTTATTAAATACTAGCTGACCCGACCCGGCGTTGCCCGGGTATCAAAAAGGCAATGTCTGATTATAAAGTGCTCTTCTAACC
>JAYKTE010361394.1:0-10891 GCA_036873565.1 Xipholeptos notoides
ATGCAAATTTCACTAGTCTAAAACATAGTCAAACCTATTTGATATGGCTTGGTGTGCCCACCATCAAGAGTTGTAACATGACATAAGAATCCAAAAGATCTTGCAAAACAGACAGAAAAATACTTGTTGCATCTATTCACGATTTTATTTATAGGGCGATAAGTCAACTTTTTTAACAGATCTTGTCATGGAAACGATGTGTGCTAATAGCCCATTCAATGCAACACAACCAAATGTAAGCATCACAACCACAGACATTTAGGCTTGGTAAAGGTAAAGGGTTTCTTTTGATTATGTTTGGTTTTACAGAAAACTGACCTCTTCTTTTGAAATTCAAATACGTATACATGATTTTGGATCAATATATTGTTTGACCTTTATCATGAAAAAAAAAATGTCATGTTGACTTAAGAATTGCAGCAAAATTGTTGTTGCTTGATTCAAGAAAAATAAAGATGAAAACAAACTCAGTGATTGGAAAATACATAGATTTCATTCATCAAATGTAGAGTCGTGATCAAAAGAAAATGTTCTTTTCATAAAAAAAAAAATATCAAAGAAAAATGTATCAAAAGCAGCAAAGGGAAAAATAATGGCTCACATCTAGAGCTAAAAAATTATGGTGTGTAAATCCTAACTCCAATTGGTCTATTACATTCAATTTTCTATATAGGTATGAATATTATTTTTTTCTCAGGGAAAGTCTTTGTAGTTTAATCCTTATCTGTTGGGCAATTAATTCTTAGTAAACTAGTTAGAATTTCATATGACATACAGTTTTCTAATTCTACTAAATCCTCATAGCATAGTGGTAACATTTTGGGGAATATATTTTAAGAATTGAAAAAATATAAATACCTTAGCTCTAAAAAAAAAAAAGTTAAGAGTTGAGAGATTTTTTAAATAATTGTTATTCTTTAAAAAAGATTAATTTTATATGCTAATGTATCAATAAATATTTATTTCAATAAACTTCTTTATCATTTTCATTTTTTGTGTATCCCAGATTCTTTTTAAAATTTCAAGTGAGGCAAGGAGTGCAAAAAAATTACGATTAAGAAACACAGGTAATTGACTTATTAAAAATCGTCCTTTTAATATTTTAAATTTAATATTAATCAATTAAATTTAATTTTAAACATAAACTGCTGCCAATTTTTAAATGTTCCAAGGATAGGTTTTGAAATTTGGAAATGAAATTTCATTTTATTCTGAAACTGCTGCAAAGAAAATTATAAATTAATTTTCAAAAAAGGTCAAGACAAATATTTTCCCAACAACAAAGCAACAATTTTGCTGCCACTATTTTATTTTTAAAGCAATTTTTTTTTTATTAATTCTATTTAAAAAAATTAGTTTCTTTAGTTTACTCCTTATTGTGTTTTCATTTAAATACTTTTCATTTATTGATATTGTCAATTATTAAAATTTTAAATGTTACTGAAATTGTACAACTATTTTTCGGACTGCTGTCCTCATCCTTGTCATTGTTATCTTCACAATGCTTTGGCCGATGAACCCTTCGTCTTCGTTCATTTTCAGGTGATCGAACTCCAGAACCTTCTTGTCGTAATCAGGAGTCCCAGAATTTCTAGCTTAACCATTTATTCAAACCATGGGGGTAGCCTGCTCTCGTTCTGTTAACCATGACCGGGTAGAGTGTTGAATCCTTGGATTGAGTATCTGCAGTTCGAAGTAAGCAGCAGCTGAAGTAGTCACCAAGATTCCAAGGATTCAACACTCTACCCAGCCATGGTTAACAGAACAAGAGCAGGCTAACCCCATTGGTTTGAATAAGGGTTAAGTTCAAAATTCTGTGACTTCCGATTACGACAAAAAGATTCCAGAGTTTGATCACCTGAAGACGGCCAAAGGGTTCATTGGCCAAAACATTGTGAAGAAATCAATGAGAAGGATGAGGACAGCAGTTCGAAAAATGATTGTACAAATTATCTTTTGATTGTTTAATTGGTAAAATCTCTAATTTAGAACAGGATTGGATGATGCATTTTCTTTAACCTGTTTATATCCTACAAAATGTTTAAACATAACAAAGCTCTTTGTTTTTAAACTACAATATGTAAAAAATAGAAATAAAATTAAAAAGTAGTTAGCATAGTCTTTATAAAATACAAGTGTACTACTGTACTACTAATACATAAAAATGAAAATAATTTGGAAAAAAAACTCAAAAAAACAACAACAACAAAGCACTACAAAACTGTTTTATTATTATTGTTGTCATTATTTCAAATAAACGGAGGTTTGTAATATTTTGAGTCTGGTAAAATAGGTTTTATAAATAGACAGAGAGAGATAATCCTAATTTTTTCTGTTCTTACAAAATTCAAGGCCTGCTATTCAGTTATGTTTGTTTATTGAAACAAGGAACGCATACACCACATTTATCCAAGGTCAAATGGTTGTGCTCTTCTTCCTTTCTTTTTTTGATTATTATTAGGATAAATAGAAAATATTCAATAGAATGTTGCTTTTCAACAACAACAAAAACATAAAAGGAATGTCTGAAGCAAAAATGATAAAATAATTTCCCTTTTATTTCTTCACCCTTTCCCTTGATAATCCAAAGATGAATGTGTGGAGAATAAGATTCAGAAAATGAAAATATGTCAATTCCTATGTTTCCTCCAGTTTCCATAGCTGTCGTGTCCTACAGTTGTATAAAATGGAAGATCGAAAGAGACTAGAGCATTGATTTTTTTAAAAAATTGAAATGTTTCTTTTTTTTATTTTCATTTATTCTTGTGTTACTGTATTGCATATTGCAATAATGATAGAAATAAATGCTTTTTTTTATAAACTTTCTTTAATGTCTGAGATAGAATATTGTTTTTTTTCTATTATGAAACCTTCATTTATAACCAGAAATGTAGATTGATGAAATTTTAGACAAATCAAAATTCTTGATGAAAAACAATTATACAAGAGTTCAATAAAGAGATGACTCATTAAAGGAAAACTTAGCCAGAAATAATTTGATTTTAAATTTAGGAGTCATTTTCCTTTTGGTTTTTTCTTTTTTTATTACCATTTGGTTTTAACACCAGTCACTATTATAACTATCCTTCTGTAAATGACCAGTAATATTCATTGGAGTCTTGTTATGCTGGAGTCTTGTTGCTCCAGCATATTTTGCTTTACAGCCAGAGGATGCAGAATCCTACATCTCATTGGATCTTTATCTTGGTATATTGAGTTGCCACATCAGTTCTCAGCAATGTTGTGACTACCAGTATGAACAAGTTATCTGACTCTGTGGGGGGTTTGGATCATGACCAGTCTACCAAGTCATATTTCTGGACGACTCTTGCATATCTTGATTAAAGTGTTAATGAACAGGTAGTTTCTCTTCAGGGCCAATGCTGCAGTAATCACTTTTCTTGGAGTATGAAGTGAAACCCAAAACAAGTCAAGGAAAACAGGGATAATTTAACTAATCTATTTTACATATTAACAAGTTAACTTTCAACTAACTAATCTAGCTTACTGTAAAGACTTTTATTGAGGAGGGTTCAGACATCTTACTCCAAAGCTGGTCAAGTCAAATATGCTGCAAGATAAATTCTAAAAGTACTGATCAGAGCATTTTCCCCATCTATGATATTCTCTCTCACAATGTTTTGGGCAAATCACCATTAGGCTGTCCTTAGGTGTCCCAAATTGACTCATAGTGTTTTTATATCTATCTTTTTCTATCTATCTTCTTTTGAAATTTAGTGTTGGTTGTATTTTTCTTCTTTTAACGGAAGATTTGTTTATGTTTTTGTTGTCAAGTATTTATTTTTAATTATTATAGATGAGGAAAATAGTCCAATTAGTACTTTTAGAATTCATCAAACCTCATCTCAACATAAATATCTGTCTCAAAAATCAGATGTGTTCATCTTTCTTTTTTCACTTTCTTTCTCAACTTTTAACATTTGTTTTTTAAGAAAGAATATTTATTCTATTTCTTTCAATCTTTTAACCAAATTTCATAACTATTTTTAACAAACATTTCTTTGTTTTAGCCTTGTGACCCCCAAAATGCAAAATGGAAGAAGTTAGACTCAATTCTCCCAATAAACTGAAAACTTTTCAAACACTAAACAAAAACTCATTAAAACACAATTTAAAAAAAAACGAAGTAAGATATTTTTTCCAAAAACAATTCTATATATAAAATGAAAATATTGATTGTTTATGTGTGATTTTCACTTTTACTAGGAACTACCTTTTTAAAAATAATGAATCTTTGTATGTTCCACATACTTGCAAGCATTTTCCTAAATACTAGCTACATCTGATAACATGAGATAAATTGTTATTGTAGAAGTTGTTTTAATTAGATTTCTTTGTTTATTGATAAGTATCATTGCCCATAAGATCTTTAATGCTGAATTCTTTGTAAGAATTATCAGAAACCAATTTATTCAGAGAAAAATAATTTTTAGTGGTATCAATAAAATACATAAATGCATACAAGTTTTTTTAAAAGTTGATTCACTTTGATTAGTGCAGGATGAATGTTCAGGATTATGTCATTGCGGGGCTTTTGTAACTAGAAATGCTTGATTTTCATCTGTTAATGCTAGCTGGAATAATTAATGATCATTTCTTTCAGGCTATGTCTATTCTTAAAATCTTGCTATTTCCTACATTCAGTATACCAAGAAAAGCACCAGGATAAATATTTGGATAAACTGTGTATGTGTGTGTGTGTGTGTGTACATCTGTCAACATTGCCTTTTAGTGATTTCAAAGAGACAAGAGAAGAAATAAGGAATGAACTTAACAGCTCATAAAATTCTACATTCTTTGGTGTTTGGTGCATAAAATTATTTCTTTCATCTCTCAGTCCATACACAGAGGTGTTCTTCAAGAGCAGAAGATATTATTTTCCATCAATCATGTCTGTCTTGCTTTCATCATTTAATATATCAAAGATATTCTTTGATGCATTATAATACCCTTTCAATGCATAACCCTACAAATCAAATGTTGCCAATGAAAATCAAATTGTTTTCAGGAAGACTTTTATGACAACTACTATACTTCTGCTAACAACCCCCGCCCCCAAAAAATGGTATTAACACTGTAAAATAATTACTGTGATTATTTTTGGTCCCTTTAAGAGAAGGTGATATGATTGGTGACGTCACATGTTCGAGAATATTCTGGGGCTCATATATAAAGTGATTGTTTTGACAAATGGGCAGAGAGAGATTGTCACCCAAGGGAAGGTGACAAACGGGGATCACCAAAGTCAGCAATCTCACACACAGATGACACCAGCGAGTGAACTTTTTAATAGCTCCTCACGTACACAGAGCTGAAAACATGAAGCGAGTGATCTTTCTACACCTTCAACTGAATAGGGAAGTGGAAATAAACATACATTTTTCTCTTCCAAATATTTTGTGTTATGACTGATTTCTTTGCGAATATCTTATTTAATTAAAACGTGGATTTTGGTCCTATGGTACAATACTGTTTGTTATTACTTAAGAACATAATGTCATAATAAAGGATTATCATCCATACTATCAAGAATGGCAATATATAATATCCATACCATCAAGAATAGCAACATTTTATATACTATTTAAAGAATATATAAAGTATAAATAATCTCAAATACATAAAATATTAAATACCTTAACAATTGATGTGATTCTATATAGAATATTTGACAGCATTTTGAAGTTACTACTTCCTTATCACATCCAAATAACAAATGATCAAAGTTTCCTACTCTCACTCTGCTTCTTTGTAATTACTAAACAATGTGAGGGTGAGGAATCTTAAATCGGGTGGCATATTTTATATACAGGGTAACAGGTGCTGCACTTGAGGTACCCATAAAACTTTAATAACTTTTTTTATTTTGTTGAACAGATTTTATTGAAATTTAACAAAAAATAAATACAACTTGTAGATTTCAGTGTATAAAATTTGACAAGATCCAGCATGTTTGTAGCATAGTAATGCACTTCAACATGATGAATTTGGTGGATAACACCATCCTTTGTTTTGGCATTACCTCAACTAGCCATGTCCACACAGGAATGCCCCAATGAAGCAGTGCACCATTTGAATGTAAATATAAATAACATTTTATATGTATTTCTATCTCTTTCCTTTACCACAACTCGTTTAAATCTGGTGCATTATGTATATTAAAAATGTTCTTTCAGATTCTATTTTTAACTTACACTATTTTTTAAATTCACACTTTAAAGGTTCATTTTCTTCTATAATCTAGCTATTTATTTCCGATATACTTTTATGTGTCATGTTAATTATATAGTAACTATCACTTCTACAATATACAGTGTAACACACCTAATGCACCAGATTTAAAATTTCAATAATTTTATTTCCAATAAACAGATCTTATTGAAACTTTACTTCAAAGTAAATACCATCGTAGGACTTTATTAATCAAAATTTGAAGAGATTTAATGCACTTCTAGCTTAGTTTTAAACTTCAATATGATTCCCATTCTTAATCAACTTTCCAATGCCAAAATAGTTTTCGAACACATTTTGGGCATTATATTTGCAAAAACACCTCTGATCACTTCCTTAAGTTTGGCAATAACAATTGGTTATTTTGCATACATCTTTGAGTTTGCAAAACCCCACAGAAAGTTTATCAATTAAATCCTGTTGGCATAGCTAACCAGTTTTAAAGTTTGAATGATATCAAAAGAGAGGAAATAAAATCATCAAAGCTTTAAATCTGCTACGTTAAAATCAAGTACATTAGGTATACCACCCTATATTAAACATATCTATGATACCATATACAAAACTTAATTATTAGTCACTCACAGATAATTTAAAGTTTATGGTTATGGTGTATTCATGTTCAACTAGTTAGGAGGGTCATTCCAAAACTAATGCCACTTATTTTTAAAGATATATTTAAAAAAAAATGAAGAGCTACCAAGACGGGAGTGGTACCATTAAAATTGGTGACCTTCTTTGCTTCAGGATTCATTTTCCTCAATGCACTTTTACCAGCGATGAAAGAGGCAGTTCATTTTCATGTCCAGAGAAAACTTTGTCACTCACATCTCTGTCGTAATTCTGAAATTGACAAACCCATCTCCAGTGTGGACATCAACTACATCAGATTTGTAAACGTTCAACAGGCACCAGTGGATGTTGACTGGTTCAATTTTTTCTGCATGGAAGAAGTCTGAGACACATCTCTGCTTCTGACACACATACATCTCTGACACACATACATCTCTGCTTCTGACACACATGTACATGACAAGAGTTGATTTCTTAGAGTCTTATACTGTAAACATCTGCAATAGAGAGATGAAACTTTCAGGTCATGAATGCATAAGTTCAGTTATCATAATGCAATTTGCAATCCCCTCTGATCCATTATGGTAGAATAAAAAATAGGAGGCATTACTTTTGGAACAACCCTCGTATATATAACATGAAAAATAGATAATCAAATCATTAGATTATTTTACATTTTGATAATTTAATATAAACAAAGACAATTGAAAACTGATCTAAACTTCCTACTATCAAATAGTATGTCAGAGAATATCACAATTATGCTGTCCCTCCATAAGAAAGGAAATGTACAATTTTACAGGTATTAATGCTTATCAATTGTCAACATGTGACAGTGAGATTCAGTTTCCTATCAGAGAGAAACTAGTATAATACACTTCTTTTGAGCCATCAAAGCATAGAATAATAAATGCTTTCTGACTAATCTAATTACAATAAAGCTAAAGCATGAAAATCAGATTCTTCTTCCTGATTACTCAAAATTTCATGTCATTTCAAAAACAAAGAAAAACTGTAATATACCAATGTGTTTTATATATTTTTACACAAACATTTTGATAAAAATTAACTTGTTATTTGAAGTCTTCAAACATTTCTAAAGATGATGAAACTTTTTATTTAAAGATTCAAAACCATGTTTTCTGTGGAGCTAAGATAAGATTAGGTTTTACTTTGTTATGAATATATTTGTTATTCAAGCGGCAGATGCAGAAAGACAGAGCAACCAAATACAACAGTTTAGCCCCTTCACACTTCTGCCCCACCTGTGGGAGAGGCTTTCTAGCAAATATTGGCCTTGTCATCCATAGACAAAAATACTAAGCCAAGTGATATAAATGTCAGTGGTCATCCTCGAATTCGAGGGATGAACATTCACAAAAATTCACTTTGTTATTGCTACTTCTTTGAAAACATCAAAAAATATGTTGAACTCGAGATTAAAAAGGAACTGTTATTAAAGATATTTTCAATTGATAAAAAAAATTAGAAGAATTAGAAAAAAAGCAAAAGTAAAGATTTTCCTGTGAATGGCTTCAAAATAAAATTGCAAATTTATCAGCAAACAGTTTAAATAATAAAATAGTGAAATACATTAAATAAAGATTAGTTAAAATCCTATGATATAATTGTTTTTGTTGGTAAATTTAGAATTTAAAGTTTACCGTAAATCTACCAACAAAAACCATTATATCCATTTTTATTCACATCATAATGATAAAATAAAAAGAGGAATAATGCTTGATTTAAACATATTTTAGGAACCAATCATAGCTTCAACTTTAAAAGACTCTTGAATAATTGTAAATATTCATGACAGTAAAACAAGAAAGATTGTAGAAGCCTGTATCATTCTTAATTATCAAACTATTAAGCAAAGACCAGGTTTCTATAACTTATCTCCATCGATAGCTAAATCAATATTAAAAACCTATAAAATTCCACATGTAAATTAATATCTATAAATGTATATATATTTATATGTACATATATATATATATATATAAATTTCTGTGTGGATTTCTGACAGCCATACATGGTTTGATGACCCTCATACGTCGAAATCGACGGGAGAGTCCATCATATATTTATAGGAATAGGCAGAGATTAATACATAGATATATAAACAGACAAACAAGCAGACAGATCGATAATTAAATAGATAGATAGATAGATAGACAGACAGACGAAAAGATGAATAGATAGATAGATTTCTTTTTATATTCAAATATAAAATTAAGTGCCAGTCCGTATTGGATTGAATACATGTCATAGCAAAATTTAAAAAAAACATAAATAATATAAACTAAAAACAAGAAATTGCCTTCACTGTATATTTTTTTCCATTTCATTACGGATTCTAAAATCTTTGGTGAAATCTGAATGTAAAAACGTTTCCAATTTCTTGCTCATTGACCCAGAAAATCACTTTTTTGTAAAAGGAAAAAAAATCTTACATTACATGATGTTAATGCTGGCTCTTTTAACTACATAAATTTAAAAGACTTGTGTTATTTTTGTTTTTTATTCTTTTTAATCATATTTATGCATTTACAAGTATTTTTCGGACTGCTGTCATCATCCATGTTATTGCAGTCTACACAATCCTTGGGATGAGGCTTGACAATTTGTACAAGTATTTTTTGGACTGCTGTCCTCATCCTTATCATTGTTATCTTCACAATCCTCGGGATGAGGTTTGATAATTTGTACAAGTATTTTCGGACTGATGTCCTCATCCATGTTATTGCTGTCTTCACAATCCTCGGTATGAGGCTTGATAATTTGTACATGTATTTTCGGACTGTTGTCCTCATCCATGTTATTGCTGTCTTCACAACGTTTCGGCTGATTCGCCCTCCGGCCGTCTTCAGGCAGTCGGACCTCAGAATCGTAGTACGCGAGTTCGAATCCCAGTTGTTCCGTTTGCATTTATATCCTTACTAATACAGTTGGGAAAAGTATGAATCCCCGCATTCCCTCCAGATATGAGTCAAATAGTTTAATTTATGTCATTAAAAAAACTGTGTGTGTACAAAAATTAACGTTTACCAAAAATGATTGTTCTCGGCATTAAATGACCTAAAATAGTTGATATGCCGTATAACACAAACAAGCAAACAAATACAGGCCATTAAAGTGTTTTTTTTCCGGTGACAACACAGTCTACTAGATTTTGGTTTGATTTTAAATATCTCTATTTTCAGAGATATATTTATTTTGTTGTTGTTGATGATGCTGTTGTTGTTTTTGTTCTTAATTTTGGAGCGTTTGTTGAAAACTTCTTTTAAGTCTGGATTTGTTGAGAGTTTTTGTATCGTGAATAATGATAATTTCTGTAAAAATTGAGGAGCGGTTTCTATTTATATAATGTGTTGTTAACTTGTTAGTATGATTTTAGTGCTTTTTATGTTGGCCGTTTGATGAATTTCGAAAGAAATAAAATTTCTCTGATGTTTATATGATATTTTTACAGGTTATTACTAAACCTATTCTTGCTTTATTGATTTCTGCCGAAGACTGAATTCATAGAAAAACTAAAACAGTTTTCTTTAAGCATTATTCACCGGTTCCAACTCCATTTTCTTTATCTATGAATGGCAGAGTCGCGTTGCACATGAAATTCAAATAGTTTTAGCGATGACCAAAAATGATAAAAAGCGCTCGGCATTTTCGACGCAGCAGCTGCATTTTTCAAGGTAACTTTGTTTTGATTATTAAGCACTTGAAATATGTAATAAAAATGGGGCGTTACGAATAACAACTCGACAAGCGCCATAAATGAAAAAAAAAAGATAAAAATACAAAAAAAAAGAACTAAACAACAAGGCACGCTGTGATAGTTTGAAAATCTTTGGTTCTTGCACTCTCATTGGCCGCCAGGTGCTTGCCTGGTAGCTTAAGGCATACGGTTGGCGAGAGTGTTGTGGTGCTTGTTGGATTGTACTCCAAAGTCTGTATGATATTTACTTGGTCGAGTACCAACCCAAGTTCGGCACAAGGCCATTTTTATGTGCTCATCCCCAGGCTTTTGACATCAGTGTTACCCTTCACTTAGATGAGTTAC
>JAYKTE010361505.1:0-10891 GCA_036873565.1 Xipholeptos notoides
TATTTGACCCATAGCTGGAGGGAATGTGGGGATTCATAATTTTCCCAACAGTATTAGTACGAATATGAACGCAAACGAAGCAACTGGGATTCGAACTCGAGCACTACGATTCCGAGTTCCGACTGCCTACCGATTGGCCTAAATCGACTTTCAGAAGCTATAGTAATAGCGATAATAAAATAGAAGCAACATGGAAGTAGTTACAGTCAAATCGCGTCAGAGACACTGGTTCTTGTCAGATCACCAAAGTTAAGCAACGTAGAGCCTGTTCAGTAGTAAGATGGGTAACCACTTAGAAATACCAAGTACCATATCAGGCGGTGGTTCGTGGCTTGTGCCATCGAATCTATTGAAGATTCAAAATGAAAGACATGTCCTCTCCCCCACCGATGCACCCACTCACACTGACCAACCAGCACTAAAAATGTCATCGAATAAAGTTAGCACTGGGTGTCTTAAAACTATCTGAGATTGTGAAAACTTTACAAACACTATGAAGACTGAACGAAGTCCAAATGGGTAAAGAGAGGTCTCTCTTCTCAAAAAACCAAAAAAAAAAAAAAATCACAACACGGAGGTAAAGAAGTTATACACAATAAACTTTGTTGAACAATAATACTAACAAGCTATTATACTTCCCAAACACATTTGAGACCCACCACCAAATAAGAAAGAAAATAAAACAAAACAGAAAAACATTGTAAAATAACATGGAAATTGGAATAAACGCATCAACCTATGTAATGTATCTCTATTGTCGTAATTCATCTCTATTACTCTGAAACAGTCATCACTTTCCAGATTAAAATAAATATTTTTTTACGAAGCGCTGAGAAAGTAACAATGATGCAGATGAGGACAACAGTAAAAAAATTGATGAAAAAATTATCAAATCTAATCTTAAATATTGTGTAGGTATGCAATGGTATACATGAGGACAACATTCAAAATAGATGTACACATTATCAAGCCTCATCTCAAGGATTGTGAAGGTAACAATGATAAGGATGAGAACAACAGTTCCAAAAATAATTGTACAAATTATCAAGCCTCGTCTCAAAGATTATATAGGTAACAATAATAAGGATAAGGACAACAGTGCGAAAAATAGATATACAAATAATCAAACCCCATCTCTAGGATTCCAAAAAACGAGATGGTTGCAATTTATTATTTTTCACTATTTTTAATCGGCAACCTAAAAGTAAATCAATTTATTTCCCGAAAAGTAAACGAATCAATCGCTTGATGAATGTATTTGATGATTTTCATAAGATATTACCTTCCAGGGAAATTTAGATTGAAAAGTTTGCTCGAAAACAAAACGAATCTTTTGGGGAATACAATTAATCACTTCCACATAAAGTAAATCTGACTCTCGCCCTAAAAGGATCAATCTAATTAATTAATCTAAAATAAAATCAAAATAAATTAGTAAAGTTAAAGAAAATATGCTGTGTGCCCAAAGTTATATAACGCTCTATATAGATTTTTAATTCTATGAGCTACATTTAGGGTTGAAGAAAAAAAATACATGTGTGTGAGTGTGTGTTTACGAAGAAGATAAAAAATGTAAGAAAAAAAAAGATAAGTTGCACAAACGTTTACAATCCAGGATTTTCTAAAATAAGATTAAATTCTTTGAGCGAACAAAGTTCGAAGAAACTTTCTCGCTATCAAATACTTCAATAAATTTGACTAGATAACAAAAAAGACTTAATCTATTTTAAGTTCTGATGCATCTATAATTTTAGAGTTTGCCGAAATGCCAAAGAAATGTTGGCAAAGGAAGAAATATTTATAATTTGCTCTATACTAATTGAAAAATGAAAACTTTTGATAACATGATTATAAAAGACAATCATAAATGCAATAATATAATTAACGATCTTGGTTTCTAATATTTGGTTGAAAATGTCTAACTACTTCAGAACCAACTAAATGTGATGATAGGTAGCCTATACTCAGGCTTATCATTTACAGACGAGATTAGACTGCTTATATAAACTTTCAGAGTTTCAACTATTTAGTTATTTTCTCATGGTTAAGCAGATAAATGAATGCATACTTTGTTTCAATTATTTTCCTAGTGAAATTCCTTGTTGTTCAGTGCTTGGACTTTGGAAACCTTTTTTGTTTAGTTCGAATCCTAAAAGTTTTGTTAAAGTCATTTATTGGCTAATACTTTTGTGAAGTGTATAAAAATATTATGAAGAAACACTTTTGTTATGAATGATTTTCCTCGGCATCTGACCATAAAGTTTTATATGTTCTGAAAAAAGCCAACATTCTATTTTTGCCTTTATATCATTAAACTGATAATTTGTCTTTAATTGGTTTCACCAATTAACACGAAATATCTGAGTATATATAATATCTATGTATCTTGTCCTTAGTTTCAAAATTCCATTTGATTCAAGATCAGTGAAATCAGCATTGCTTATTAAAAGGTTAATGAGGTGAGACAATACAGGGTCATAGTACTATTAACTTGCATATTGTATTAACTTAATCAGCCGGTTGTCTGATAAAAATGTTTCGCTTCTATTTTAGGTGTATATTGTATAGCATTAATTTAGTGCAATTGGAAAAAAATAATTTTTGACGAGGTAACTGGATTAAGCTAGGGCATTTTAAATCAAATAATGTTGGAAACAATTTTTTGTTCTATCATTTATTAGGCTGAGCTCAAAGTCTGCACATTTATTCGTGTCGATACGGGTCATAGTTATAGATTTAATACTTTTAGTTTTTTGTTTAATAGTATATCAGCTCATTTCACAAATTTAGACAGGTAATAACACAGTGGATATAACAATAAACGTTAAAAGAGAGACCCGAAAAAATTAATAATGATAGTTATCAAAACTCAGATTAAATGATTTTATCATGAAATATTTCATTTTTATATAGAATATTTATTTTGTGGTTTGAATAAGAACTATTTTCGTTTTTGTTTCATTCACTCTGGGTTTAAAAGAACAAATATTGGATGGAAATTTTTCAACTAAAAGCTTTAAATTGCTTCTTTGATCTAAAAAAAGCAACAGAAATAACAAGGGAACAGTTAAAAAGGAACCATTGCCCCCGATCCAAAGGACAAAGTTGCATTGACACCCAGAGATTTTGAATGTCTGAGTGTTTGAATAACTTTAAAGAACAGCATGCATCCAAGACGATTATCTATTTATAAATCCTAACGAAGACTGAACGGCACATGACAAAAAATGAAAGTAGAAGTCAGAATAATTTGAAAAAAAATTATGTTTCAGATGTTTTTTTTTTACATTTAAGTGTCTTTTTTCCTTCGAGCGCATTTTCATTCAACTCATTAATATCCAATAGGAATAATCTTGAAATTAAAATTTCCCAATGCGGGTTAAGGTTTTGTTATCGTAGCTCGGTTCCTTCATTCCACATCCATCGTTTAATTAACGCTTGATTAATTAAGGGCTGCGTCCTTGTTGGATAAAATTGCATCTAAGAATTTGTAGCATATAAATAGAAATAAGTGTTTTTTTTATTTCTTTTTATCTTTAACAAAACTGATACATTCGCCAGGCAAATGCAAATGACATCTTTTAAAAGATTTGGTCGGTGTGTTGCTGAGCATCTGTGCTGGCTTATTTCGTGTTTGAATGATGCATGCAAAAATCAGTTAGTTGCATTTAATGACATATCAACATATTCTTTTTTAACCGATTTAATGCATAATTATTTTTTTACGTAAAGAAAAACTTAATTACAACATTATTTTCAGGAAGGCCTTTTTATTTCTGTTCATAATTCAACTAGGAGAAATTAAGATCTATTCAAAATCCTTCAACTGTCAAGTATTGCTTGTTGTAGAAACCGAGAAATTGGTGTCGAGTATTGTCTTTATTTTATACACATTTCTATCATTATAAAAAATAATATCGTAAATACTCTTTTTTTAAAATATAAAAATCCATTCATAAAACGTACAGGAGATGGAAGAAAATTTAAAATAATTCATTAAATATATCTGGTCGATCACTAGATTTTTTATTTTGTGACCAATACTTAGGGGGGGGAAGAAAAAGCAAACAAATGCCAACATACTCCGCAGCGTCAGACTATTTTTCACAAGCGCAAATATTGATCATTTGTGAGAATTTAATATTAACGATACAATCTTTCATAAAAACTATTTTATATGGCAGTTGATATTGTTTAAGTTTGCATTAAGTTTGGATCATGGCATCTTGAATAAAAACAGAGGAAATACATTTATTTTTCTTGTATGAAAGACATTTTTTCTGTGTCTTTGTATATTTGATTGCGTTGTTTTATATTCTCTTGATACTCCAACTGATATCTATAATTTGTTGTTCGGAATACTTGGAATGGGGCAAGTTAATTTGTATATTTATTATGCGGACCATGGTTCTCATTTTTGTATTTGTTAAATTCAATACGTTTCAGCCAATTTATTCTTCGGATTTTTTTAAAGTGTTCTGTTCATCAAATCAAAACAACACTCTGATGTTTTTTGTAGTTTTAATTACGAGCACTAACAGAAAACCTGAAAGAGACCGAAGTTCAACAAATAGAAAGATGAAGACCATAGTCTGCATAATAAATACAGAAATATATATAATCTTAACAGCATATCGTTTGATAATTAAAATACGGTCGTTTAATACTTAAAATAATAAACTTTTCATAAATAGTCATTCGTAAACGTTTTGTTAGTATAATGCAGTTGTTGCAATATTCAACCCAAAGCTGGATAGAATGAGGACGTTAATATCTTTCCAAAGTGTACTCATCAGAGAAATCGAGAATGCGCGTATTATGACTCTCAGGTCTGAGCTCTAAAGCACTGATTTACGAGGACTTACTTCATCTGTTTTATGTGAACTTCGATTGAAAAGAAGCGACATTCATCACTTCATTCAAGGTCGAAAAAGATATATGAAGATTAATAAATGCATAGATGCACCGAGAAAATCAGTGATTCATATATAAAATTCAGGCAAGTTACGTGATGTTTATTTTGAATACGCAGTTAGTTTTAAGAGCGCATACAAAGCTATAAATAGAAACATTAATTTTTGGAGAATCAAACGCGTTGTTATAATCTATTACATTAAACTATCTACCTACATATCTATCTATCTATCTATCTATCTATTAATCTCTCTATCTCTCTATCTCTCTATCTATCTCTATCTTTCCAGTGGCGCCTAGGAAAGGAAGAAGGATCTTTTATCCTAACCCTATTAGTAAAATGACAGCAGACATGAAACTGCTTAAAAGAGTGCTTGATCAATTTCTTTGAGAGTGTACATAAAATATTGATATATATATTTCACTCTTACTCCCTCGCTCTCTGCATTTATTTTTGTTTATCTAGTTAACAGTTAATAGATAGATATATAGACAGGCAACCAGACAGACAGACAGACATATAGATGTATAGATAGATAGATAGATAGATTGATAGATAGATAGATCGATAGATAGATAGTCCATAGTTATGCTAAATAAACATCAATTTATAAACCTAGCAAAATAAAGAAAGGGGGTCGGTGACAACACTAAATTACGCGCACACGCTCAAAACACCTCATGTGTATATTTGTGCATGTATTTATCAATTTAGAAATCAGTAGATAGATATGAACATAATAAGATAGATAGATAAATTGATAGATAGACACATATAAATAGAGTGACATAAACAGACTGATCGATCGATCGATAGACAGACTGATAGATAGATAGATAAATAGAAAAATATAGATAAAAATAGGTAAATAGATATGAACAGGGTAAGATAGATAGATAAATAGATAGATAGATACATACTCGTAGATAGATAGATATCCCCAGGGTGAGAGGTATAGATATATAAATATGAGTAGATATAGATAGAGAGATAGAAAGACATACAGAAAGAGAGAAAGATAGATAGAAAGATACATAGATGTATAATAAAATAGAATGATTAAAATTGAGTGATTCTGATCAGAACATAAAAATAGATTTTCGATAGAAATTAATTTTAAAAGCCAACCATCTTCAGTAAAACCTTTCTTCGTTTTTGTAGGGATGAATCGAAATTCATCCGGCGACGGAACTACTCCATTAAGTTTTATTACCGGAAATTGCAATTTTTCTTTCTCAAACTTTTTTTTTCAATTTATTTTTTCTTCTACTCTTCTATTTATTCTTTTTTCTTTCTTTCTTTCTTTTTTAAATCACCACTGTTCAAATTTCCATTCAGTCGATTATTGATTAGTTTTTACAGTTTTCAGGTAAGATGATTCAGAAAGCTTTTAACTTCATCGATTTTTAATGACTAAACAATTCAAAATTTCACTTTAATCAATAAAAATCGATTTTCGTTGTTTTCACGCCCGTCAAAATAACCCTTTTTTCCGATTAGTCTTGGCTGATCACCACCACCAGAGCCACTATTTATATTACTACTACTACGACTAGCATAAATAATAATAATAATAATAATAATAATAATAATAATAATAAGCTGACTAAAGATTTACCTGTCTGGCCTTGCTCAGATGTTGTCTTCTTGCTGCTTTTGTAACCTGACTCTACAGGCCTGAAAATATCCAAATTTTTAAGTTAGACCCCTTAGAAGCTATTTAACTGGTCCAAAAGCAAATTGAATTTGTTCCACTGGTCCAATACCCCTTATATAGAATTTCAAGTCTCTAGGCGAAAAAATGTCAAAGTGAATGGTAGAAACAGTTTCTCAAACAGACAAGGTCAATTATATATATATGTATATAGATATTCGTATAAAAAGACTTGATTCCATAGGCGCGTATCAAAAGATTCAGATAGGATAATATGAGGTGTAAAAAGGAGAAAAGTATTATTTTACCTTCTTCATCCAAATAACCCCAAAGACTGATAAAGTACGTGTGGATAACTCTATTCCGCAATTTGTGAATATTTGAAAAAGACTTTTACTTAATTGTGGTGTAATTAATAAATTTAGAGTGTGAATGAAAATATAAACTACTCTTAGAAAATTTTCACTATTTCTAATGGATATCATTATAAGTTTTTCTATCTAAAATATATTTCATAATAACTGTATATAAACATCATGCTTAGATATTCGGAAATGCCTAAAGAATTACTCGTATAAACAATTCCCCGCTCATGGAGAGTCAGTTTTGGGTATAGATTTCAATAATTTTACAGGGGAAAAAGGAGAATATTTCCCTTTCAATAGAGCGCTTAGAAATATTATTTTGAGAATTTTCCATGACAATATAAAAAGGTAAAGAAAGGAAACAAATAAATTTTCATTGAAGTATCAATTCGTTTAAAAGAGAGAAGGAATATAGCATTTTTACATGGGAAAGGAAATATTTTCATGGCATAAATGTGTAGAAAATACAGAAATATTATAAGTCAGAAATCTATCTATCTATCTATCTATCTATCTATCTATCTATATATATATATATATATATATATATATATTTCTTTTTTCTTTCTTTCTCTATCTCTCTCTCCATTAATATTTCTAACCTTCGCCAGAGCATATATTTATTGGTCTATATTCACAGATTCACCAAATAAATATATTCTCTGACGAAACCGAAATATCATAATGTCAGCATAATAATGAAGAAGGAAATACCTATTGCCTGTGTTGTAATTGTAAAAACTATAAGAGCATTTGCATCCTATGTAGACGGTATAGAGTAACTTATTTTCTAATAATTGAATCATATTTTAGATTAGAAAAAATCCATCGCTTTCACGAAAAGAAATAGAGTGCATATTCCCCTTTTCTTAAGAATCCTGGTCCATAGTTTTTAAATAAAGTCAATGGAAAACTTCATTCTAAGGAAATGAGCTTTTAGCTATTTGTTTATTTCGCAATTTGCTTTCGGCAAATTAGGTGTGCAGTTTTATTTTCAGTCATAATATTTTTATAGTTCGAATGCTCTGTCTTATTGATCAGATGATATACGAGGGTAGTTACAAAAGTAATGCCTCCTTTATTTTGGATCCGCCTTAAGGAATCAGAGGGAATTTTAAATTTCATTGTTATGATGGCTGAACCAATGCATTCATCTCCTGAAAGTTTTATCACTCCGTTGCAGATATTGACGATATAAGTTTTAAGAAATCAACCGCTGTCATGAACCTGCAGAGATGCGTATTTTAATTCCTCCTTGCAAAAAATATTGAACCCATCAAAATTCGCCGTAATCTGTCGAAAGTTTACGAAGCTGATGCAGTTGATGCCAGTTATAGGTTCGTCGATTTCAAAGTGGCGACAGAAATGTGAGTGACAAGCACACTTCAGACGCGTCGTTCATCACTGGCAAAAGTGCATTGAGAATAGTGGTCAATATGTAAGAAACTTTTTAAATAGGTGGCATTACTTTTGAAACTGTGGGCGAAGTACAACGGAGAGAGAGAATATGCAAATCCAATTTGCTGTGGAAGTGTGCGGAAATAACAGAGCCGTTATAAGGCTTTCATTACGAACATTTGTGAAGAGGATGTTACTGTTAATTTTGAAGACAGCAACTTACCAGAGAAAAGGATTGAGTTTTCTGATGTTGGACTGCTTACTAGGGAGACCCCCACCGAATGGAGTCTTGGGGCAGAGCGAGGCGGCCAAGGGGGCTCGGCGCGAGTCGGTCGTAGGGGCTCGAAGCGAAGCTCATCTGGTGGAGGACGAATGGTTTGGCCTCGGTTGTTCCAGTAGGAATTGACACTGTAATTAGTGAATTTCGAGGAAAATCAACCCATAATTGATTTTCATTTTTGGCGTGGGCGGATTATGTGTTTCTCACGAGGAGAACCTGATTATTAATTTTACTGCTATTCGAATAAGCGGTACGTGGATTGTGTGTTCAACGAAGCACCCGGCGCTACCCCCCCCCTCTGCAGTCTTTGTGATCATGAGATCAAGGGGGGGGGGCGAAGTAAAACGGGGAGAGAAAATATGCAAATCCAATTTGCCCTGAGCTCGATAAAAAGCTTCGGTTTTTGGCAATAGGGGAGATTAATCTGTGGCAGACCATACCGGCATGTGTTGCTGGTATTTGTGATTTTATGCTAGGAACAGAACGAATGCTGCATGGCGATTAAACCACAGGAACGAACCTCGTATATTTAATCTAATATACATTTTTCTAACGTAAACCCTTTGTAACTACGGACATATGGTTTGACTAAAATCATAATACGCAATGTCAAATACCAGTGATTCCGTTATAATTACAATTGCACTGTGATTTGAATACTTGTGTTTTTCAAAAACCACGTGGACAATGGGGAACCACGTCAACAATTGGGAGTCGTTCATCAAAAATAAGTATTCACTGTAATTCACTCCATAGGTTAAATGCCAGTAAAATTAAACCGAAATCGAACAATTTTTTTAATCTGTACGCATAAAAAGTGCACTCATATAAATCTTTTTAGAAATAATTAAAGGTTTTGAAATATTTGAACATTCTTGTTGATGTCGTTGTTGCTGCTGCTGCTGCTGTTGTTGTTCTTCTTCTTGTTGTTCTTATTCTTTTTCCTCTTCTTCTATTTCTTATTATCATTATCTGTCTTTTCTCCTTCTCTGTTTTTCTCATACTTACTGGGGTTAAAGCAATCATTCATTCCAAGTGAAAATTAAATTTCACCAAACAGTAGTGAATGAATGTTCTTCCCCCGTATTTGACGATTACCACTGACATCCATAACACTTGGCTAGTATCTACTTTTAAGTATGATAAGGCTAATATTTGCACGAAAGCCTCTCCTACAGGTGGGGAAGAAGTATGAAGGGACTAAACTGTTGCACTTGGTTTCTCTGTTCCCCCGCATGTGCGGTTTAGCTCTGCTCGCTTGACACGCCGTTCCTCTGCACTGCGAGCCCCTAGAGCATCAGCGTGGTACACTGCATATGATGAATAAAAATGCAAACAGAGACGATAAAACAAATTCAGAAAAAAAAATAAAAAACAGAAAACGGACAACGCCGGGTAACAATTTTTCTGACAAACCAGTGTTAAATTGTATTTTAAAAAAATAAAGCGAACATCTTTAGAAAAACGATAGCGTTAAATCAGTTGTTAATATTTTACGCGACGATTTCTCTAGAGACGAATTTTCTTTTTCGTTAGATTTTAATGCTTTGAATTTGAATGAATGAGTTCATGGATACTAGGATAGCTAATGGGTTCCGACTGTTAAGATAACGATATTTTATATGACTGGAATAAAGCGTTCTGTTCAAGCTGCAAAGAACGCAAACAAGTTTTACAGCCACCTGAAAAAAAGCTGATACCACAGTGCAAAATCTGGAGGAATACTACAATCAAGTCTAAAAGAGCGAGCCAACATTTTGTAAATAGAGTTACGAAACCATGATTTAGAAACACTGGAACATTTATATGTTAATCCTCCCAATTTTTTTTATATTGCCCTGTCCAATGGCGAAGCTGCTGGTGGCGCTTAGTTTCTTAGTATTATCTTAGTCACCGAAACTTTTTTATTACTCTTAGTTGACAGCTGATAAGAACAGAGTAAAACATGTGCAATTTCTCGTTATATGTACAAAAAAAATAATGAACGCTTAAATTATACAATTATATATGTGTGTGTGTGGGGGGGGGTGCGTGCGTGCGCGCGTGTGTGTATGTGTGTGTGTGCAGATACTATGCTACAGGAACGCTTGGTGAGTTCGAGTTCATATCGATCTTACTACATAAAGCCAGGCCAGGTTGATGGATGGAGTATTGCGGACTTCCCTCTTTCTTTTTCTTTCTCTCTCTTTCTCTCTCTCTCACTCTCTATCTCTCTCTATGTATTTATTTCTCTCTCTTTCCTTCTATCTTACTCCATTTTGTATCTTTCTTTCTCTCCC
>JAYKTE010361615.1:0-10889 GCA_036873565.1 Xipholeptos notoides
TACCTATGCATATGTACACATGTGTGCATATATATCTAGACGACCTCCTATTTTTATTTAAACTAGTTTCGTTAAATAAATAAAGAAATGATTAGTCAGAAAATTTCTGCCTATTTAACCACATTTTAAAAAACATACATCTATATATAACGTTTAAATGTTTATATATATATATATATATATATATATATATATATTATATGCATATGATGACTGCCGCTTCTTCGAAAAAGTAAGCCAACTTTAAGACCTGACTACAAACGAATTGAGTTTGTATGTGGTTCCAAAGCTCTGGTTCAGATTTACATATAACAAATAAACAATAAACTGTTTTAAAAAGAAAACTGCATATTGCTTAATGAGGTACGTTGATTTTCTATCTATCTATCTCTCTCTATATATCTATATGAGAGATATATATAGAACAAGAGAGAGAAGGATTACTTTAGATATACATAAGTATTTATATATGTATGAATAAATATTGCTGTTAATAAAAAAGATAATAGTAAATATGTTTGACTAGTACTTGTATAATTAAGTCAAATTTTAGATTAATTTAGAAATAAAAATAGAAACAGATATTAAGAAATAAATAAAGATTAAATATAAAATTAAAAAATGAAATAAAACAGAAAAAATTGATTGCAACATATAATAATTTTTCTTTAAATACACAAGAATGTCTTGAATTTTCACTTAAAAAAACACTTTTTTTTTTCAAAATAATTTTTTTTTAGTTCAGCAGAATATTTTTTTTCTCTTTGCTTTTTTTTATTCTTTTATTCCAAAGTTCCATTTTCAGCGTTTTTTAAATTTTTAAACACTTTTTGAGCTCTTCGTTTCTCTCGTGTTTGGAAAACTTGGCATCGTAATGAAGGTCGTAGGTCAAATAATCTTGGTGATTCATTATCGATCTCAGTAGATCGATGCCACTAATACTTCTGTTTGATTGGTTCAAAATTTAATTTGTTTTCTATTAAACTTGATACTTAATTTTCCAGACGTAAGGACGCTTGTAAAAAAAATGTAAAATAGATAAACACCTAAAAAAACAAGAAAAATACACTCCGAGAAATAAGCAACAACACAAGGAAAAAAAATATATAAATAAAAACAACAACCATCTCAAACTCCAGGAAAAAACAAAGAAAATAACACAATAAATCCGGAAACAAAACAAAAAATGGCGACACCTAAAAACTTTTTTCCTAAAGAAAATAAATTAAATAAATAAATCCATTAAGTAACCCCAAACTACTGTCTCACATTCAATAGAACCAACAAAAACAGACAAATTAAAATAACAAAAGAAAAAAAAACGAAAACTTTCCTCGCCATTCAGAAACACACACACACACACACACACACACACACACACACACACACACACACACACACACACACACACACACACACACACAAAACAAATACACAGGTCATCCACCCCCACACAAAAAATGGTCTCACAAAAACCGACAAATATATTTAAAAATAACAAAACAAAAATAAACAAAAATACCTTCTTCTTAGCGCGTTCAGACAAAAAATAAAATTAAAATAAAAACTAAAACAAGCAAAAAACCATCCTCCACTAACCTCTTAAAAAACAAAACAAAGCAAAAATAAATAAATTAACACCATCCTTTCCTCTACAAATATAAAAATAATAACACCAAAAAAAGACAAAGCAATAAAATAATAAAAATCCACCTTCACCCTGAGCACAAAACTTAAACAAAATCGAGGCCAAAAATAATAATACCCCCCCAAAATTAAAAAAAAACGAAAAACCAAAATATTGTAAATACTTCTACTATTACTGTTAATAATAATAATATATACGAGAAAACTCAACTGACCCACATTTACAGATGGTATAAAAAATAAAGCACTTCAATTTTTGTAGAATTCATTTAATTAATGGAATTAAATCTATGCATCAATAATTTTGGTGTTTGACCTAAGAAAACTGCCCATATAGACTTTATTATATCAATAAAATATGACAGTGATTATTCATTAACGATATGGTGATTATTTTTATTCTATATCAAGATACTAGTTTGTACATATTTGTGACTGTTGAATTCATGGTTATTATTGTTACCTTCACAACATGTCAGCTGATGGACATTTAAGTCAGGTGATTAAACTCTAAACCTTCTTTTAACTCATAGAATTTTTAACTTAACCCGTTGTTCAGTCCACGGGGGTAGAATACTCTCGTCTTGTTAACCACGAACGGGTAGGGGTGTTAATTCTTGAAAATGTATTTTTTAGTAATTACTTCCCCTGAGGAGAAGTGAACCGTCAGCTTTAGATACTGCTCATTTAGAACTCTAGATGAGGATTACAGTTCGAAAAATAAAGGTACAATTCACCAAATTCATCTCAAGAATCGTGAGTCAACAATGATAACAATTATGAAAAATTCTGAAAATATATGTGCAAATTATCAAGTCCCATCTCAAGGATTGTGACGGGAAAGTTGAGAAAAATAGTCCGAATATAATATATACAAATCGTCCAGCCTCATCTCAAGGATTTTGAAGATATCAATGATAAAATTGAGAACTATAAATGTAAAAATTAAAAAAAATGACCGGAAAATGCAAGCCTTTCGCAGCCTATACGTGTCCCTTTGTACTTCTAGTCAAAAGGATGATAGGAGTATTCTATGGGTGCTTGAAAAAAATTTCCAAAAAAATCAATGATTAATGTGACTATAAGTTATAAATCATCAGAAATACATTTGTATGCTTCGTCCTTCTGTTCTTCAGTAAAAGAAAAAATATTCTAGATAAAGTGCACCTAAAACCATTATTCTGCAAACTATTTTTCAAGGCAGTAGATTTTTCATGGAATATAGAAATCCTGGACTCACAATTTATCATCTGTTGAAACAGTTCGAAATATAAAACATTGTACTTCTAATAAATGATATATTCATTTCAAATAATATAATTCAGCGATTGCTCTCCCTATCAATGTAAAAAAAAGAGAATAAATAATTGAATCCGCTGAGAGTGTACAATTCAAAATATAAAAACTTGTATTTCCAATAAATAATGTATTTATTTTAAAGGATATATCTAAGAAACTTGCTTACCTTATCAATATAAAATATACTGGATTCCATTCGGCTGTAGGCCCAAATAAATTTATCACTCTAGATTTTTCATTCTGTGACCTGCACTTATGGTGCAAGAACAAAGAGAGGCAAACGAATACCAATACAACAGTGCACATACTTATTTTATTTAAGCACGTTTGACAATTTGATTTCAACTATAGAACTTTTGATAACAACATCATTGATGCAGTGAATATTGTCCAAGTAAATAAAAGGCTGAATTGTAATTGGTCAGATGTGGGATAAAGCTAGCTAAAATTTCAGCATCCAGTTTGTAGATTAAGATTGGAATAATGAACTAATTAATGCAACCAAATTTCACTTGAGAAAAGTTACGGAAAAATTTTTAAGAGAATATTTTGGAGCAATGGTAAAAGCTTGGACTCTGGAATCGTATTACATGAGTTCAAATCCCAGTCGAAACCATTACATTCACTTTCCACTGTCTGGAGCAGATAAAGCTCATTAACTTGGGAGAGTAACTCATTTAAGGGAACGGCAACACATATTACAAAAGCCCAGGGATATAATGAGCACGTAAAATTGGCCTTGAGGTTAACTTGATTTGGTGTTCGCCCAAGTATATATCATACTATCTTTTTATTCAGACAATTTGATGAAATTTTGTGATATCTAAAATCATTATTTTCTACGCATATGAACATTAGGTTTTAAATAAAATTTGTAAATACTATAATTTTTATCAAAATTTATTTATTCAGAAATAGTCTATTATTTGCTTGAAGGCTTGAGCGTATTTGGTCAATTGTTTTATTTTGAATTTTATTATTTTTGTAATAAACATATTTTCAATGAATTTCCCAAGGGGTCATTCTTTTGTAAGTCTTTAGCAATTTAAATATTATGCATAAAAACCTTGTACTCCCGGTAAAAAAAAAATGATTTAAGATAAATACAGTATATATATAAAAAAAGCGTAAATCTAAATTAGTATTCTTTTTTTTCAGCCCTTCCCAACCAAATATAAACCAGATGGAAATAACTCCACGACACACACAATAAAAAAAGGTGTTTAAATTGTCTTATAAAAGAAAAAGAGGTACAAAAGACATATAAGTTACCTTATAATAGGAAAAAACGTCTAAGTTGCCTTATAAAAGAAAAAGACGCTTAAATTGCCCCATAAAAGAAAAATAGGTCTAAGTTGCCCTATATAAGAAATTCAAGAGAAAAATACTTTTAAGATCCTTACAAAAGAAAAAAAAGCGTCTAAGTTGCATCATAAAAGAAAAACAGGAGAAAAGACGTTTAAGTTGCCTTATAAAAGAAAAATACATCTAAATTGCCTTATAAAAAAAAGACCATTTTTCTGAATCTTGTTTCCAACACTTAATGCGTTCGTCCCGATCTTTGTTATTGCTTTTTACTGAATTTATACTGGATCGATCTGCATTAAGTAAAAAGCCGAGATAAAAAGATAAAAAAAAGACAAACTCTCATCACAAGAGAAAGAAATCAAGAAAGGAGTTTGAATGATTGATTAAATGGGAGTTAGATAAAAAAAAGAAGACAAATGATGTAAAACCATTCGTTTAGAATAAATCAAATAAGCCGTAACAATTCCTCAATTCATGTACGGAAGGCAGTGAGGGTAGAGCAGTGGTAAAAGCTTGGTTTCTGGAATCGTATTACACAGTTAAAGCTATTTCCTTCTCTTTCAGCTGCCTCGGGCAGATGAGGGTCGTTAACGCAAGAGATTAACTCATCTAAGTATAAGGACAACACTGATTTTGAAGACTAGGGTGGATGAGACCAGTCAACTTAATCTGAGTGACTCATCTTGGTGAAGGGTAGCACTGTTTACAAACGCTCATGTAATGAGCACGTAGAATTGGTCTTGTGCCTAACTTTATTTTGTGCTCGACAGGGTAGATGCGTCCTCAATACATGCCCAGAACGAGTATTGGAATAATTGATCTTTGAAGAGATATATCACTCTTGCTTTTTCAAAATACAATGCAAGTGAAGACGAGTTAAATCACTTTTGCTGGTTAAGAGGTTAAGAAACCAGACGGTATGTGGGTATTGTAAATTAATTTTTAAAATCACGATAAATAGGGTGGGGGCCCAAAGGTCATTTTCACTGTAAATTTAATTCTGTAACTTACTCTGAGGTTGAAAGAAAAAAAAAAGGCGAACAAATTCTAATATTCCTCTAAAAGTTATGCTATTTTTCCTCCTAGCGCAGATGTTGCATATTTGTGAGAATTTGATTTTAACTAGAAAATCTTTAATAAAAGCATCATCAATGGGAGTGAATACTGTCGAAGTGACCAAGAAGATGAATTGTAATTGGTCATATTTTGGGACAATGATAGCCAACATTTTAGCATCTAATATGTGGATTAAGATTGTATTAATTAATGCAAGAAAATTTTCGCTTGAGAAAAGTGAAGGACAAATTTATGATTTTATAGCAAAGGCTTCCAATTCTCCCACATTTAAAGGCTTATAAAAGTGATTTTTTCATTGATAAGACAGCCTAAAAGAAACGAAGAATAATAAAAGATTCAATTCTTAAAAGTCTCGACTCCAGAACAATTGAACCATTCAGAGTCACGAGGCTGTGAATTTGAAGTGCAGGAACAAGGAATCTGGAGCAGCGTCTTTCAAAAACTTTTCATTGTCTATTGTGTGATGGGTGGGGAATTCTTTTCCATCATGTAGCAAACATTTTAAATTAAAAAAAAATATCCCATGAAATTGAATGATAAAATACATTTTTTTTTAAATGAATAAGCGACCGTAAAATTCGATGGCAGCGGACTGGAAAATAAATTTGCACCAGTAAGCATAGACAATTTTTGTTTAGTTTTACGGTATAACAACCTTTTAGGTCATTTAATGCAGAGAACAATCAATTTTGATAAACGTTTTTTTTGTCCACAGGTAGTTTTTTGAATAACACAATATGCACTAGTTATTCCATAGCGGGTGGGAATGTGGGTATTCATACCTTTCCCAAGAGTATTAGACGAATTATGAATGTAAATATAACAACTAGGGTCTGAACTGCCGTATTACGATTCCAAAGTCCAACTGTCTATTCACTGTCCCAAGTGGAGCGAAACTTATGTACGGCACTAATAATACATCCAAACTTTTTTCTATAGTCATTTATACTTTGTATGGTGACTGCCATTTCTTTAGAAAAGAGAGCGAAATCTCAGGACATGTCGAAATACGAATGAGTCAGCACATGGTTCCACATACCCACTTCCGTTTTGCATGGTTTTCCGCATGCCTTGCAAGATAGTCCTCCTGGTAGACCATCTACCCCTGGCTGATCATTCCGCTACTGTTCATGTGACTTCTATCTTGTGTAGATAGCTCTGTGGCTCATAAGGCTTGCATTGGATCGACAAAGTCTACTGCAGATTTGGCACGAATATCTAGTCTCAAAATCAAAAAATACTATAACGTCTCGTTTACGTAAGCCTTGCTTGAGAGCGGTGTGCTTGATTCACCTTTTTTTAGAGCTATAATAAAAAAGAATTCAGGGTACCTTTTTCAACATCCTGAAAGCTTCAGTTTGATTTTTATCATTATTAGTAAAGCTATATAAAAAAATCCAAGGAATATTACTCAATGGATTGAATGCTTTTCTTATGCCTTTTTGTATAGCTATTCAAAACAATCAAAGAATGTTTCTCGATAGTTTGGAAGCTCCAGATATATATCTAACTGTTATTATTTATGCTGTCTGCTGATTTAAAAAAAAACACACAAAGAGAAACGCCTTACCTTTTCTTGATGCGTGAAAGCTATCGTGTGTTCGGACGTTCTGCACATCATCTATCAGTAAGCTGTTCGAGAGAATATCACTTCGTAGATTAATTTTCTCTATAGCTGACCGAAAGGCCAGTTCCTGTGCCTCATTCTCCTCTTCAAATAGTGCACCTGCAAGAGACACAACACGAGACATTTGAATTTATTAAAAAAACAAACAAATAAAATAAACGGCAAGAAATAGAAGAATACGCGTACAATAATTATGGAGATCAGCTTTTGGCATATACTCATAAATTTGCTTACGTGAATAAGTGAACCTATTGGAGTTCTTAGAAAGAATAAGATACTTATTCACCAAGAAACATGTAATTTGTTGTAGAATTCTATCCTCGTCCAACCACTATTGGCCAATATCAAAGTTAAAATTAGTGACCGGTAATTATTGTTGTTTTAATGTTTTCTTTCTTTGTTTAAAAATTTACCAGAAATCAGATAATTTTCTTATCAATATGAAATTTTCACAGATTTTATGGGATAAATTAACTGTATGAAGATGTAAAGTATTTTCAAAATCGATATATTTTTTTCGCCTACATATCCCTCCTTCATTTGTGACTTGTCCTACCCTTAAATAAAAAAAATATCAACGTTGCGCATAAACTTAATGTTTGCAGAGAGAATGGACATTTTGGAAAAACAAAAACAAAAAACTTCAGGGGCTTCGAAATTGCAGATTGAAATCCTAAATTTGAATGTGTTTAATTTTGTGTTTTGAAGCGTGAAATTCCTTTAATATGTTATTAAACTTATTTTTCAGATTAGCATAAAAAAGTATTTTCATTATTTTACGAAAACCACTTAAAACAGGCATACTTCAGATCTTTAAAAATAAATTAAAAAATTTCTCATAAAAACTACAAACTTATCAATATACCAGTGTATAAAGGGTGCTTCAAAGAATAGATAAAAAACACTCCAGGAGTAAAAAAAAAAATACATTTTATTTTCGTTTATGCAAGATATCGTAATATGTGGTCGCTGGAAAGTGCTACAGTTATCTCCCTTTGCCAATTCGGCTACATTAAAATCTAAAAATTTATGGAAATACTTAGATAAGTATTCAGACACGTGTAGTCCCCCATACTTTTAAAATCCTTACATTCCAAGATGGCATCTGCTTATTTTTAACGTATTTGTGAAGGCAATTTCCGGCTCTTGATAAAAAATGGAATTATTTGAAATTCAGATAATTATATCCTAATATTTTTACATATTCTTATAGAAAATCATCCTAAATTTTATTTAGATATAATAATTTACTTTAATTGATTCAAAAACACCTTTTTGTTAAAGATTTAAATTCTGTTTGCGTTCGGTAAAAATTGGGTCAAGCAAGTTGTTTTGAAAAATTCAAAATTTAATCATAAATTATTGAAAAAGTGTTATATAATTCTGAATTTAATATGATAAAATTCAGGGTTTTATATTTCTGGAAAAAACAAAAGTTGTTCAGAAATAACGGATATTAAAGATTTTAATTAACTTTAAAAAGAAAAAAACTGCAACTTGGCTTTTGACGGTCACTAGTTAAAATAAAAAGTGTTATATGTTGTCGAATGCTATCCTTGTCTAATTGCTATTGGCCAATGACAAAGTTAAGATACAACCGTGTTGACATTACTATAAGGAGTTATACATCGTAGAAATTCATTTAATTTAATTTTTGGTCACATGTGATCTTTCTCATCATTATTTCTATAGCTTTATGAAAATTCTGCCGAACCTTCTTCAATAGACTGGATCTTTCAGTAAGTTTGTGATCCTTATTCACATAGCATGAGAAATAGGGAATATTCTTCAATCGACTGGAAGTTACGGTTTGTTATCCATATTTGTAGAGCTATACTAAAAATCTTGGAAAATTCATCAATAGTTTGGAAGCTTCTCTCGCTGTTTCTCTCATATATGAATTTAAGTACTTTATATCTTTTCTTAACGTATACTATTTCTCCTTATTCGACGTGGAAGTATAACGACTCAATTTAAAGTTTTAATTATTACTTTAGAAAAAAGGAGGAGTTTTTCAAAATACAAGAAATATCTACAAGCTTAACCTCCTCAACGAATAAACAGATTAATCCCTTCAGCTTCTACTATCTTCAAACAAAACAGCTCTCTAATTATTGTAAATATTCATTTCGGACAAACTGGCGGACAGCTCTGATATTATAATAAGTGTTCAATTAGAACGGCTTCGGAGAGACCGACAAACATCTCTTTTACTATATTAAGGATTCGGATAAACCGCCACTAAGGTCTCTTATTACAGTAAGGATTCAATTTGGAAGTTTTCGGACAAATTGACAAACATATATTTTACTGAATAACTAGAATGAAGATACTAGTAAAAAATCGTATTATATATCCAGATAATAAAAGTAAAAATGAGAGTAGAAGTCTGAATAACTTTTAAAAAGGTAATCAAAACTCCTCATATATTAAGATAGAAAAAAAAATGAGAGCCCAAATAACTTAAAGATAATTATCAAAACTCATCTTATATATTCAGACAAAAGTTTTTTTTATTTTAACAGCCTTTTCCTGTGGATTCATGAAAGTATTTTTAAAAAATTTACTTGAGATTAGCATTCATTCCATGTTGTTCTGGCTACAACAAACATTAAGTGACATGAAAAGACTATCAACTGGCTTTGAGAGCGAGAGAAAAAATGCTGAATAAGTAATTTCCTGTGGTTTATGTTTTCTGGTTGCGACACGTGTCAAGCTTACAAAATGGACCTTATTATTCGGACTTTGGAAAAAAAGACAAGATAAAATATACTAATAGTAGTAGTAGGTTAAAAAACCAAAAGTGGATATCCTAAATTGAAACAAAAAGTTAGACCAGATAGCAAATATTTTATGACGTGGTTGATTTTATGTTTTAATTTCTTGTAGACTGTTGCCCTCATCTTCTTATATTTTGTTACGCCATGTTTCGGCCAACTTATTCTCTGGTCTTTGTTTAGTGATAACCGCCAAACAGGAGAGGAATGCTGAGTTTTGTAACCGTATTTTCAGTGGCTATCATTTTTATTTTCGTTTTATACACGCCCAACATTTTTTTCCCTCTCGATGAACTAAAAAAAAACCCATAAATAGTTTAAGTATTGAATCAGGATATTAGAATTCAATTCTTTATCAGCGAAAATATTGACCAATAAATTTCCAAACAAGATTATCTTTGAGGCTCAGCTTTTGAAAATCTTTTGGCAACGATATGAAAATGGTTTGGAATCAATCGAAAAATAAACAGCAGATAATTCCCCCACTTTTTCTAATTTGATTTTTTATTTTCGCGTAGATAGGGATTAATTTTTCGCGGGAATTAGTTTAGATATGGCCTTTTATTTCTCAATAGACTTATTTATTATGGAACCTTTCTGCTTACTTTGTTTTTATCTTTTTGTTTCTATTTTTAAGAAAATTAATTTTATTTTTAATATTCTAAAAGTTTTAGTTGTTTTTGTCTTTTTTTAAGTATTGCTTAGTCTGGCTGGGTGGGCTTTGATCCTCATTTTGATATGTTTTATATAATTCCAAGATGCATTATACGTAAGAAAAATGCCATAATTTTTTGAAAGTGGAAAATTATTTTAGTGAACTGCAGTTATATTTACACTCAAATGGCAAACGTGGTTTCCAACGGCGGAATCTACAGGCTCTGAATGAACTATTTTTTAAATTTTGGCTCTTTAGTAACTTTTTACCGACTCAAAATCAAATGTAATTTATTCCACTTGTCCGAATATCCACTCTCTCTCTCTTGTATAATATATGTATATATATATATATATATATATGTGTGTGTGTATATGATATTTACTTGGTCGAGCACCAACCCAAGTTTAGCACAAGGCCATATTTATGTGCTCATCCTTGGGCTTTTGTAATCAGTGTTACCCTTCACCTAGATGAGCTACTCTACCGATTTAACGAG
>JAYKTE010361725.1:0-20008 GCA_036873565.1 Xipholeptos notoides
TGGTTAACCGCGACCTCGGATAGGAATTTTGAGTCTTGAAACCGCCTCCTCAGCAATCACTGCCATCCATAGTTGTTAATTAATTAGGAATTACCTGACAAACAAAGTTTGTCACATATATACACACACATTTTATAAATTCATATTGTAAATATTCCTTCATTTTTTGGTTACTTTTTTTCTATCACCTCCCATCCACCTTTGTTTTTTTTTCTTTTTCAGAGCACTCTTCCTTCACAGACTGCCCTGCAGGTCATGCTCGGCTGTCAATATGTTCGTCTAAATGAACTTCCCTTGTCCACTTTCTGCGCGGTTTTTCACATCCTTTGTGACGTCCTTTTGTCTCTCCTGCTTGACTTTACTCGAGCTGTTCTCGCAACTTTACCAACTTTCATTGGCCTCGTAAAACATATCCTTTTTTGTTTGTTTTTTTGTTTTAACCCCTTTTTTTCCCTAGAATTAGGCTTGGTGATTTTCATGATTTACAAATTCTGGACTGTTACCATTAATTTGATTGATATATTTACAATATTTTTCTAAAATTAGGCTTGATGATTTACAAATTCTGGACTATTGCCAATAACTTAACTGATATATTTACAATATTTTCGTAATTTAGGCTTGATGATTTACAAATTTTAGACTCGTTGGTAACTTGTTTGATGCTTTCAATCAGAAATTCTCTGATTTTAGGAAATAAAAAAACTGAATTGGAAGAAATTCCTTTTATGGTTAATCTCATGATTAAATTCAATTTGATTTTGTTTCTTTTTGATTCTAAAATGAACTGGGTATAGATTTGAAATGAACAAATGTTTTTAGTTTTCACTTATTACTGGTCTCAAAATGTATGTATGTTGTTCATAAACACAGCTATTGTAAACCAACCCTAGATTAGGGTGCACTAAAATATTCAACTATTTCTAATTTCTTCAAATTGTTTAATTTCAATATCATGTTTCTTATTTTGATTGGTTTTTACCTTGACTTATTTGTACGACTCCTTGTTGCTGTGTGCCAAGAAGGGAAGCAAGACATTCTGGCCAAAAAGACAGAAGCAGTAAAACCAATTACTGATTGTGCCCAATACCTCACAAGGTAAGGAAGCAAGTTTCAAATAAGAAATAAAGTGAATCTTTGTAACAAAAGGAAGCCTGGAAGAGGGTGGGTGTATGTACATATGTGCACTAGTATTACTGGACGAGAATGGAATCAAAGTGCAATGTACAAAAAAACGATCTTGTAGGGCAGATACGCACTGAAGACATGACCCATCGACAAATCACATGTTTTAATAAGTAGCACTCCCGTCTTTGTAGCTCTTCAACTTTTAAAGATAGGTGGCATTACTTTTGGAATGACCTTTGTTTATAAAAAGAAAATTGATCATCTTTTTCATCTATCCATGATTGCAAGATACAGAGACCCAGTCATTGAAGTTTATTTAATTTCTGCCATTCCCCCTTGTCAAATGACGCCATTGTTTGTGGCTGCATGTCTTTAACAGAAGGTTGAATGACAAGATTCTGGTTAGTAGGCAAAACAAGGAAGCAACATTTGCCCCTTGCTTGTTGATTTCCATAGTTGGATTGTAATCTAGATTGTCAAGTGCTGCAACTGTAGAAATCCTGTGACACAGATTGCTAGGGCAGACTATATAGGGGTTGGCATGAGCTCTTTCAGCAGTAGCTTGTGCATAGCCAATTTCAATAGTAAGCACCCTTATATGACACACTAAGACAATAGTGATGTAGAGGTTCTACCAGTTTCTTGCTCCTTGTTTGAGAATGCAGTTGTAAGTCCAAAAACACTGCAAGAGGAGGCTCACATCTATGATTTGCAGGAAGAGAATTGATGTTCAACATGGTTAGTTAATTCATGGCGAGAACTGCACTGGAATTGTATTTCATAGAAGATTATTTAGGATCACGAAGCAGTTGACAAAAGTATTTTAGCCTTATTCGAACGGCAGATTTCAGGAAACAACCCCTTGAAATAGAACGCAGTATCATGAGCCAAAACTGTTTTACATAGAATTGATGCTGCCCTCAGTAAGGTACATCATTTTTCTTCTGGTGTCTGGCCTGCGCTAGAGAGGATTTTTCAAGTCGTCTCTGAGCATACTAGGAATTTTGGATCCTTTTATCTTGTGAGATGTGGGAAATGTTTAAACACTCTCTTTCGTGGCGTGTGCCGTTCAACTTCTTATGAATCCCCATGCTGTCCCAACCCTTCTGAACTATAACATTTGTTGTGTAATTTACCATCAAGACAAATAAATACTCTAATGTAGTCAGAAATGGTTTTATTGGATTCCTTGACTATGAAAACCTGATATAGACACCAGATTCACGTTTCTAGGTTAAATAGTTTCTATTGACATTATTAGATTTGTTTGGCAGCCACCGTGTAAAATGGCAGAAATGTATGAAGACTCAATGTAATCATTAGCTTCAAACTTTTACAAAAAGTTGAATTGAAAATTTGAAGAGGCTGAGAACCCTATTATTATTCTTCAGCTTTAAATGAAAATCTTAACCAGAAATTAAGAAGACCTTTATCCTTTGGACCCTGACATAAATGGTAGCTACTGAAAAAGACATTGCGTGACCATAAACGGTTGATAGGTTGTTAAACTCCAGCAAACCAAACCAACGCATTAAAAATATTTTACTATCCTTAGTATTTTCATTCAATCACTTAAATACAATTTACGAGTAATCACTCATCCTAATTTCTTGTATTTTTTTCCAGGTTAATTTCACTGTTGTCAAATCATAAAATAAATCTAAGCAAACTCGTCAGCCATTTTATAGCTGATTACTTGGCAGCCATTCAGCAAACAACTCTACTGCCCTCTATCAAGGTGAGATAATTCTTACTTTACTTATAAATAAATAAAAAATTGAAGTTTTAATTAAGTTAATATGTACGAATGTACTCCATGTGAATTCAAATTTTTGTAAAAATATGTATATTTTAATATGCTGGAGCACGTGTCCTAAATGAGTTATCTCCCTTTACCGTTTCTTGTCTTAATACAGGCATTAAAAAAGTCAGTTCACAAAAGTAAAGGGATTTCCCATTTTGAAAATGTAACAAAAAATCAAAGAATAATTATCCAATATGAATGAAATTTTTAATTATACTTTAATTAATTAGATTGATTTTTACCTTAATGTATTTCTTATTATTAATTAAGTTTAGATGTTCAGAATTAAATCACTAAAAGAAACAGTCCAAATCCTAAATTTTAATATTTTTAGGAAGGTCAAAACAAAAAGTCTATTAAAAACAATAACAAAGTTGTTCATATCTTTCAATCTGTCAATTGCAAAAATAAAAAAACACATTGAAAAATTAAAAAATTGATCCTATTTTTTTTTTTTATTAATTCTTTAAACTTTGAATCTAGATAAATATCATTTTGGTAGCCCTTAACCTGAAGGAATAAGGGGATATAAGCCTTTCCCATGGGTATTTATCTGAATGGGAATCTTAGAGAGTTTAAGCCCTTTCTTTCATCCATAATGCATTATTTGCAAGAAATTGATATAACTTTAAACCAGATTTCTGGTTCTCCGATACATCAGACACTGATTTCGATGAGTTCTTTGAATGATTTTTATTCATGTGCAGACCAGCCAACTGATAAAATCTCATGGAGTGAAAATACAAATATTTTAGAGCGTAATGTGAACCACAATTTTAAATCTTTATAATTTTAGCTAATATAAAGGTTTGTTTTTTGCTGTTGTTATACAAGGCAACTACTTACAAACTAATAAACCCATTCTTATAGTTGTTTTTGTTTTCTTAAGACTGGATTGATGCTAATGAGTGGAGGATGAATGTTCAGAATTGTGTCATTTAGGACTTCTGTAATTTAAAAAAATTGAATTTTTTTGTAATACATTTTGTTCAGCATTTTATAATAATTTATAAAAAGATCAAGAGCCAAAAAATGTTTAATTTGCATCAAATTTTTAAAACTGCTTTCCATAAATGTCTAATTATATTGGATATTTTTTTTCCATTTGGGCTGGAGTTAAATTTAGAATTCTATTAATCAATTGGTTTGTCACAAGCCACATTTCTTTATAAAAAAAAGTTGGATATAAAAAAGGAAAATTGTGTAAATTAATGTTGAAGTTTTTATTATTATTCTTCCTTTTAATTTCAGGGTTTTCTTGACAGTGGATTATACATTTTAATAGGGATTTGCAACCAACATGACATCCAAAATCTCCTGGTGGAACTTCCTGGTGATTTGAAACAGGTTTTCCGATTGATTTATAATAGATATGTCCAGAATCACAAGTACACAGGAACTATCTGAGACGGATTAGGTCTGCAATCTTACAAAAAAATCATCATTTATTTCAAAATCATAAATTTTAATAAATTTACCTCCTGTTTTTGTTTGTCACAATAAATTTTTTTATTTTACGACTTGAAAATTTATCATTGATGAAATTGTAAAACTAAACATCTAACTTGATTGGTCATACTTTTTTTTTGTATACCTTATATATTGTTAATTGTTCTTATTTCACACGTCTCCCTCAGCCTATTTATTTTCACTATGTAAACAATAGTCTAAGAATTCTATTAGCCTGAAAATTAAAGCTAAATTCTCCATGAAAACATCTAAGAAAAAAAAGACGTGCCAACAGGAGAGGGAGTTCTCCTAATTGCTAGGCAAGCAAATCCCCTGCCCAAAAATAAAAAAAAAAATAAAAATAATTCAACAAAAGGGAAAGCATTTTAAATACAAAACCAGAAATGCAACAGCAATCGATTTTGTGAGAATGAATAGTTTATTGCAGTTTCATTAAAAACGAAAAAAAAAAAATTTTTTTTTAATGGTAATGGTAATAGTAGTGGTGTTGTGATGGATTGATATTAGAGTGAAATCCCAAAATGAAGCAAATTTTTTTTGACAATGACCAAAGTGAGAGTTTTTTGTTTTTGTATGCATATAATCACAATGTTTAATTTTTTTTGTATATAGTTGAGGGAGTTGAGTTGAACAAGGAGTGGAGCCAGTTTGTTTTTATTAAGTGGGTTGTTCTGAAATACTTCACACAACAAGAGCAAAGAAAACTTTCTGTTTGCCCTTTGAAGTTCTCCCCCTCATAGAGCTCTCTGAAAGATATCTACATTAAGGAAACCCTCTTTGGATCTTTCTTCACTTTGAAATTGGAAACATTACGTGTGTGTGTTATATTAAAGAGTGGTTATCACTTGAGCATTTGATGTAGGAGTGTTTTTTTTCTCTCTCTATCTCTGCAGTAGGATATAAAAGCTGATGTAAATGTGAAGCTGATTTTCCCCACTTGTCTGAAAAACAATAGAAGCCTGAAACCTTGGGTCAAAGATAAATACTGAGAATGTGTATGCGTTTTTTTGGGGTTTTTTTTAGTTTAGAATAAAGTGCTAGCTTTTTATATGGTCTTTCAATTCTATAAGTTATTAATTTCTTGAAGTACTAGTAGAAAATAGGAAGGGCCCAAGAGAAAAAAAAATGTGTGCTTTTCCAAGGAGAGATGGATGGTGTGGACAAACAATGCCTTCACCTTTTAGAAGAGACTAAATATTTAGATCATTGTTCTCTCACCTTTGTTATATCTATGCATATACATTCATTCATATTTCAGTCAATTTATGCTTAGGTTTTTATCAGGAAGTTCTTGATCTTTAGTTTTTGCATGAATGCCAACTTGGAATAAAAAAAGGCATTTTTCAAATCTTCAAAATCTTAATTTCTTTTAATAAAAAAAATCAGTTGAATGGGGACTTCATTTTAACTTATATTTCAGGTAGTAATTACAAAATCAAAATTTAGAAAGCTTATATTTAAGAGAAAATATAAATTAAATGCAAAAGTATTGGATACATTGATTTAATATTTGGTTGCAGAGCCTTAGATGTGTTCAACAGCTTCCAGTCACTTGCTATGGTTGCACACATGTATTTTGCGCCATTCTTCTTTGCAGAAATCTTCTAGTTTTTGAATATTTTGTGGATTCCTCTTGTGAACATTGATCTTCAATATTTTCCACAAATTTTAAATTGTGTTGGGATCTGGAGACTGAATGGGCCAAATAGGAACGGAACATCAATTTTGTTATTTTGAAGCCATTCTTTGGTTAATTTGGCAGTATGTTTAGGTTCATTATTGTCCTGAAACACGAAATTGCTATTATGTCTCAACAAATCAGCAGATTTCCGGAGGTTTTTCTCGATGCACATACGACCATTCTTTCTACCATTGATGATTTCTAATTCACCAGTACCGTTGGATGAAAAACATTCGTTTCCATAGTTGAACCACCGCCAAAGTTCACTGTAGGAATGGTATTTTATTTTGTTGTAGGAGGTGTCGTTTATCTGCCAACATTACCTTGTTCCAAAATTCAAACATGACATGTTGACGCTTTATCAATGGAACTTTCCTTGAAGACTTTATAACAAAACCTGTATGATTTAGAGCTCTACTGATCGTATCCTTGCTCACATCAATCCCAGCTTCTCTATGGTCGGTTTGAATTTCACCACAAGTAACAAAAGGGTTTTCTTGTAACTTTCTTCTTACCTATCTTGATGTTTTTTTCGTTTAATTTCCTTGGTCAACCTCATCTTGGAAGATTTGTAAGAGCTTCACTATGGTTTTTAAACTTTTTAATAATGTTTCCAACTGTACTAAGGGGTCGATTACGTTCCCTTGATATTATTCAATACCACTTTCTTTCTTTGTGCTTGTCAATAAATATTGATCGAAAAATCATGCTAACCCTTTAGTTTTAGGCGTTCTTATAAATGAAGTGGTTGACTTTGAAACAAGTGAACACAAACCGGAAGAATTTTATAAAAATTCTTTTAATATAAAGCTCTCTGATTGGTCAGTGATAACTCGCATTATTGCCACACGGAAAGCAAAAGTCCTCTAAAATTATTTCAGAACAGATTTTTTTTAAGTGTATCCCAATACTTTTGCATTTATTAATTCATATTTTCCCTCGAATATAAACTTTGATTTTGTAATTACAACCCGAAATATAAGTTATAATAGGATTATACTGACCAAATTTTAGATAAAATCTTGAATATGTATATATATATATATATGGTGATTGCCACCTTTTTTACAGAAGACGGCCAACCTTTACAAAAAAAAAAGAAAAACAATGGGGATGTGTGAAGTGTTTTGGGTGAATAGGGACCACGCACTACGACCTGGTCTCCATCCCGACCTCCAGAGCAAGGATCTCTCATCACCACCAGGTTTCGCAAGCCAGGAGACAGGTGGTTTCAGAGACCAGTGACATCTACGGACGGAGAGGACACCCGATGGGGTTAACAGGGTTCCTATCTCCCTGGTGAACATCGAAGCTACGTGACCGACCCTCGAGATGAAAGAGCAGCTACAGCGAACGACCGGTTCACCGTCACAATTCACCTGGTCCCTTCGATCTTGTAAGGGTCATCTGTAATATATATATATATACACATATAAACAAATTGAAGATGAAAGTCTAAAATTCCTTAAAGATATCAGTTTTGCCAAAATGATTTTAGTTCCAGTCCCTCTAAAAATTTCCCAAATTGAAATATATTATTTATTTATTTATTATTACACCTAGACCCACTTGATGTTGGTTGAGGTCTTTCGGCGACAGTTCTTAACAGAATAAAAATCCCAAACATATGACTGAAATTTTCAAAGGTCTGTTGGTATAAACTGTACTAACAAATAGTAAGAATGACAACAGATATGTATGTTGTCTTATATATGTCACACCAGATTTAATGTCTTTGTTCATTAAACAGAGTAGAAAACCCTGTTTGAGGATTATTTGATTAAATGGTAGGAGTTAAAACTGTGTAGATATATGCATTGCTTATGTATGCATAATACTTATACGTAGGTATGTGCAACTATACAAAATACACATGTATAGAACAAAGACAAGAATTAAGTCTAAATCTTCTAAATAACGGAATTGCTTGAATCTAATTTAATAATGAAAAATAAATATAAAATTAGATTAAAAAAAAAACACCTTACCTTTAAAAAGTCTTAAACTTCACTGCCAATAAATATTTTCAAGTAAATCAAACTGGCAATTTAAAATTAGCTCATGAATCAAGATTTGCAATATCTCCTTTGATTAAAAAAAAAAAATGAAATAGTGAAATTAAATTACTTTTCTTTAACAGCATATCAGTCTTTATGATCATTTAATACCAGTAACCATTTTTCTATAAAAAATGTCTTTTTGCTAGGTTATTTAATACCGAGAACAACTTATGGGGTACAAATGCTTTAGGAACAGTAGTTGTACTATTTGAGCCATTTCTGGGAGGATTCTGGTGATCCATCCGTTCTTCCAAGGATATCATCCTGAAAGTGAAAGTAACTAACCGACTGTGATTTGAACTCCTGGATTGCGATTCCAAAGTCAAGCCATTTCATTCGTACGAAATCAACTTCTTCATTTACCATTTTTGAAACAGGAGAAGCAAGTCTATGAAAACATTTTAGATGCTTTTATTTTCTCCTCCGCTCCCTTTTCTTTTAACTTAAATGTTGTCTCCTATACTTATGTTCAATTTAAAAAGAAAAACAGATGCCAATCATGATTTTAAGAGAATAAAAAAAAAAATTCTAAAACTAATTTCTAATTCCATTTATTTTTAGAATAATTACTCATACGACTTGTTCAAGGCTACCCCTTTAAAATAAAATAAATAGAAAAAAAAAGGATAAATAGAATTTTAAAAGATATCAATTGAACCTATTTAGTACAACTTTTTTTTTTTTTTCTTCTTGTTCCAACCAGGACAAACACAATTCTAACGTCTCTCTCATTGGTTTCGTATTCTTTAAAAAAGAAAGGTCTCCCTAATCATTAGTTTTATGGACCTCAAGCTTTGAAGCAAATGTCTTCCTGAGATATGACAGTCTGTTCAGAAGATGTTTGGGGTACAGCTTGACCTTGGGGATAATGGACTTGCAAATTGGCGTGGGTTAAAATGGCACTGTTGTTATCAAAAGTAACAACTTGGGTCACTTGCTGCTGTTGCTGCTCTATTGCTGCTGTGTAGGCCACAGCTAAATTAGGGTCCATAGTGATAGTCTCATGTTGATCCTGCTCTTCATAACCACCTGCCTGCTCGACGATTTCCACTTTATGCTCCAGGGGTGCCACCGTAGAGTACGTAGACATAGACTTGTCTGTGTGCTCCACCACTTCAATAATGGGCTTCACATCCGCCATGGTCGGTGCCTGGCAATTGAGTATCGTAGTTGTTGTGGTACCCTGTGCATTGGCTGCCTGGCTCAGGAAAGTTTTATTGCACACATCACAGCTGATAGTCGGGATTTCAGCTCCGGTACCTGTACTATGCGTGCGAATGTGGACCGTCAAACTGTCTGACCGCGTGAATGTCTTATGGCAGTATTCACAACTGAAGGCCGCAACAGCACCACTATTAGAAGCAGCAGCTGCCGCAACAGCCACTGCTACTTTATTGCTATCACTGACGGCCACTAACGTTGGTGTGGCTGCCACCTCACCCGTGTGTGTTCGGATGTGCCAATTAAGCGAATTTTCATTGCTGAATGTGTCTGTGCAATATTGACACTCATATGGTTTCTCTAAGTCTTGGTGCTTCTCGGCCTTGTGTGTAAGCAACGAGGTGGTGTCTGTAAACGTCTTCTTGCAAAACTCGCACATGCATAACAATTGAAGCTGGGCTGTGTCTGTCGTCGTGCTTAGGGCATCGGCAATGCTCACTGAAGTTGGTGTAACAACATTAGCGACAACCGAAAGCCCAGTTGTGTTTGCATGCTTCTTAAGGTGTTTGACCAAGACGCTTTGGTCAGCAAATGACTTGTGACACGTTTCGCAGGTGTAGGGTCGTGTACCGCTGTGACTACGCAAATGCTGAGCCAATTGGGAGGCAAAAGTGAATTTTTTCTTGCACAGTTGACAGTTGAAGGGTTTGTCTCCGGTATGAGATTTGATGTGTGATGTAAGGTTGGACGAGTGAGAGAAGGACTTTTCGCAGTATTTACACCCATAAGGTTTTTCACCTGGGGGAAAAAAATAAAAAAATAAAAATTATATGCCTATAAATGAATATCAAATTTTACCATAGAAAAAAATTTAATAAAAATGCTTTGGACTCAGAAAAAAATAGAGATTTACTATTGGTTATTTAATTTAGTATTTACCTTATCCTAATTTCACTATCATCAGTACTGATACTACGGAGGCAAATTAATGCTATATAATACAGCATAAGGCTGGTTAATAAGATATTGATTCACAATATTTTAAATGTAAATACATACAAATATAGATTTCATAACTCACTTTTTTTAGTTTAACTATGCAATATTATTTACATATTAATAATTATCTAAGTTCTATGCCGTACATTCCTAAATTATATATCATATTGTTAGGATTTTAAAATTAATAATAAACTCAGAAATCCTATTTTGATAACAATAAACATCTATAAACCTGAATTTAGCATTCATCCATTAGTTTGAAGCAGTTGAAAAATAGTGGAGGATTCCAAAGGTCAAACTATTGGAGTTTTACTGTAAATGAAAATACTAAAACAAAAGTTTAAATCAGAAACCAAAAAAAAAAAATTCTGTTTTGATGATAGAAATATTCCTTTTACAGCAGAAAGTGATCTGTACTTTTAAAAACAATGTATTGCATTGGCTGGTATGTCCTCTGGTCTTCTCCTAGTGTTAATTAAAATATGTCTGAAAGCCTTGCTGGTATTGTAAAATAAACCATCCAAATTTCAGACTAAAAAAAAACATAAGATGGAATCTTGCTATACAAACAAATGTTCCAGTTGAAAAACAACTATTTTGTTTTAATCACTAAAGTAACAATAAGCCTGGCAAATTCTATGAAAGTGAACCATTTGGTAATTTGTAAGAGAAAACTTTATAAAAACTAGTTATAAAATATTTTGATTATTTGACGATAGACAAAATAGTGTTCATGATATTGATGAGAAAGATCATAATCTAAAATTATAATATTTTCATATCAAACTCAGAGGAAAACAATTAATTTGTAATTTATCTAACCTTATACATAAATGGAACTTTATGTGTCTGTATGTCTGTGTATGTTCATTCCCTATGAACTCCGAAATGGTTTAACTGATTTCTTGAAAATTTACACAGATGTACTTCATGTGTCTAGAAGTGTTTTTAGCTAGTCTTGGAATACCCTTAGGAATTATCAATAATAATTAAAAAAATCAGCTTCTAGAAGGAAGAGCACTCCTGTAAAAATTGCCATTATGAATGCATAACTGTGTTGTGGGTTAGTCGTTAGTGTTTGTTTCGCACAACATGGTCTGCAGGTTCGAAACTCACTTGGAGTTTGGAATGGTAAAAACATTGGGTGTCACTGATAAGATCCAAAAGATTGAAACAATTGTCTGGCACTGAAATATTAGCTATGCAAGATTTTGCGTTTAATCATAACGTTATAATTTGATTGAAATATATACGTATATTTTTGGCCATACCAATAAAAAATTTTAGTTGCACAGGCAATGCTGAGATTTAAAGCTAGTTTACAATAAAAACAATATAACCAATCAATCATAGAAAAAAATCTGAAAAAGTAAATCCATAAATGATTCCTGTTTATTTGACCAAAATATGAGCTTAGCTTCATAATATTCTCCTTATCTTGATTGTTACATCCATAAGATTTAAGAAAATGTACTCTCTGACTTTTATTAGATGGTACTTAATAAGCAGACCCAATAAATTGGGGTTTAAAGTTCAACAGAGGCACACAATTTTACCTGAATATTATCAGAGTTTGTTAAATAAACCTCCTTTTAAGGATTAACAAGAATGTTCTAGATTCAATAAGTAACACTTAACTGAAGAATGCATTGGTTAAAACGTGTGCTATAATCAAGATGAGGACAATAATCTACAAAATAAATTATATTTAAACTTATTAAAAGCAAATAAGTAAACATATCATTTCAAATGTTTAGACCAAAAATTCATAAAATTAAAAAAGCAACCTTTGCATTGAGGCTGTAGTAAAAAAAAAAAAAAAGAAAAAAATAAAAAACTTGTGCATATCCAAAAATTTCTGCCTGTACATGCAATTATCTACATCAAAAGAGGGACAGGAAGGGAAGTGAAGTTTACATAATTTTTTTTTTTTAAACTTTTCATCTAATTTTTGCAGATAGCTCTACTGTGAGAGAAAAATGTAAAAATAGGCCAACAGGAAGTGCCAATTTGACTCCAAGACACAAAGTACCAATTCTAAAATCAAAACAGCCATCAGCAATTGTGGCCTATTTTCTTGAAGGTCAGCCAGTTTGTCAGGGTAGCCAAACAGCTTTTTAAGAGAAAAAAAATGTTGTTGGCAAAATCCATATTTAAAAGTAAATGCAGCTATTTTAAATCTAGAGGGGCTCAATATATAAACCCTCAAATCCAAAACTATGTGAAGATAATAACAATGAAGACAACAGCAATTTGAATAAGTTGAATAAACCTAATTTCACATCATTAAATGAGAGAAACAAAAATGTTTCATTATTGTAACATTATCAGTCAGTATGAGTCAACAATAATGTAAGCAAGTTCAGGATACCAGAGATCTTTCTGTGGGCATCACCTGGGCTGATATCTCAGATCACTCATGCACATATATGTGGCATATAAAAATAAGCCACAGGCATAAAAGAGGAGTGGAGGTCATAGCTGTTAGCGCAGAGAATAGTGTTTGGGCCTTTAAACATCATCAGAGTCTTCATGTGTTAGCTTTTTTTGTGATTCCTGTTAAAGTAACCTAGAGGCAATAGGTCTGTGTGTGCACCCCCTTCTCCAAGATGTGATGAGTGCAGTATTTTGGAAATGAGAAAGTGTCTCCTTTGCAACAACAGAGACCCGAAGAGGCAACATGTTGACAGAATCGTGCCACCTAGAAGTATAGGCACACTATGTTACACTATGATAAAACTACTTGTGTTTGTCTTTATTTTTATTATAGATAAGTGCGTGTGTTTATGTCTTTATGTGTGTGTGCCTATGTGTTTTTATTTGTGTGTTTATTTGTGTGTTTTGGTTGATTTTCCAAAAATGTTGATAAGTTCAATAATCCAAATATTAACTGCTAAGCTTCATCTTAGAAATTCAAACAAAGAAATTTGTGTATTGAATGTGTGGACTATTATCTTCATTTTCAGAATCCTTGAGATAAGGCTTGATAATTTGGGGACTATTATTCTTTATTAGTTATCTTCACAGAAACTATTTTATTGATTAATTCTTTATAATTTTTTTTTTTACATGTCTTATGTTTTACAATGCATTTCTGTAGGTTTTCTATGATTAATTATTTATTTATTAAGAAATTATAGTAGGTTTGGTGGCTGTGGAAATGGTTTTACATGTATTCCTAAGTGAATATCTACTTGGGTGAGCACCAAACCAAGTTAGGCACAAGATCAGTACCTAACTTGAATTGATACTCAACCAAGTGGATATATCCTATACGAATAATTGGTTGGTTGGTTGGTTTGGGATTTAACGGCATATCAACCACTTTTGGGGTCATTTAATGCCAGAATGGTATTTTCTTTATACTATATACGAATAATTGATCCAACATACAAACAATTTAACATATGAGGTAGATCAAGGAATGAATTAAATGGCTTTATATGTATTCCCGTGGGAATAAATGGCCCAACATATGAATAATTTAACCTATGATGTAGGTCCCGAAACAAGTTAAATTCCTATGTATAGCGGTTACACTATTTCTATAGGAATAATTGATCCAACATACAAATAACTTAACATACAACATAGGTCCAGGATCCAATTTAATTTGTATGTAGAAGTGTTATTGTATGACAATTTTTTTATGTACCAAAGAAGGAGCCAGAAAACTTTTGAACTCTAGTGAATCCATCTGATTTATTATAAGATAAAAACAAAGTAATTAATCAAAACAAAAAGAATGGAAAAGAAGGAAAATTTAAGTAGATAATTATCATCAAAGATTTATTGTTGGAGAACAACAGACAATGATGGCCTAATTAATTAGTTACTCTGTTCATTTCTTAACGACTTGTTAATCATTCTTATTTTCTTTAACTTTTAGTTGTCTTTATTCCTTTCTTTTTCCATAAGAGATCTAATCCAAAAACCTAAGTTTGCCTGAGAAACTTCTTATACAAATGATTTTATGATTTCCACCATTTCGAAGTACAATGGGTCATTAAATTCAGTTTCCTTTCTGTCTAAAATTACAAGTTTTATATAACAATTACATTTTCTTAAGAATAATTTTCTATGGAATTTTTTTTTCAAACTTTACAAAAAGAGGTACATTTTGAAAAAATCTACACATTATCTAAAAAATCTGAACAAATAAGAAATCTGGGAAATAATCTCATTCAATTATTGTAATTCTGTTTGAGATTCAGTGACAATCTCCCTAAGAGATAGGCTGCCCCAAACGTTTTCTTTTAACGTCACAGGGCTCTACATTGCGATTGAATCACTCACACTTGCGAGTAATATATCCAAGTGGCAACTGAAAATAATAAAACACTTATCTTTTGCCGACTGTTTTTTTTTTCACCGACAATCTTTTAAGTACTGAGTTAAAAAACGTCTTTTCAACTTTTATTTCTTTTTTAATTAACCAAGCAAAGTCAAATTATTTAAACCATGAAAGGTTTAATAGAATAGAAAATAGAAGAATATGCTTTATTTTTTAAACAAGGCTATTTAAAACAGGTCTAAAGAAATGCAACAAATTTTTATGCAGAAGAAAAAGTAGTCCAAAGTGAAATGGATTATAGTTTCTTAGACAGTAACTAAACTTGAATTATTGGTTTATTCATAAGATTAGAGTGGAATAACATTTCATGGGTTTGGCTAGTAACTTTAATATTTAGTTGACCTTTGACAACTAAAATTAAATTTGTCTGTAGAGCCCTGCATCATAACAATGTTTTTGGTTATTTGTTACTAAGAATAAGTTGGGGTCTTTGTAATCCTTGGAATAAAGCTTGATAATTAGTACATCTATTTTTTGGACCATTATCCTTATTCTTATCATTGTTACCTTCACAAACCTTTGAAGTGAGGCTTGATAATTATTACATCTATTTTTTGGACCATTGTCCTCATTCTTATCATTGTTACCTTCACAATTCTTGAGATGAAGCTTGATAAACCCATTAGCCTCCTTCAAGTGATTGCCCTGAAGAAGGGTGAAGAGTTCGGGATGAAAGTAACAATTAAAGATGAAGACAAGAGTCCAAAAAATAGATATACAGGAATATTTATTTTTGGTAAATGTCCTTCTTTTACGAAGATAATGGTTAAATAACACAAAATGGATTATTGGACTGATAGCTGGAGAGAACAGGAAAACTAGTAGGTTTTCCAAGGGTATTAACCTGAATATATAGGCAACAAAATGACTTGCTTATTACAACTTCTAAGTCTAAGCACAAATCTGTGTGCCAGACACTTTCTCAGCCCCTAAAGCATATTATCAAAAATTGGCTAGGTGACAGTATCCTTATGATTTTTCTAGAAAAACAGGAAATCTCAATAACTATAACTTTAGAAGAGATTGCCTATTTCACCTAACATGCAGAGTGGTCTTCATTATGGATAAATGAGAAATCTCACTAAGTCTAATTTTAGACTACTAATTATTTAAATAACAATAAAAGTGAGGAAAGTCATCATAATCTAAATAACATTAAAGATGAGAATAATATTCCTAATAATTTAAATGATTTTAATCAATAAAGAAAATATATGGAGTGAAAACACCCGCTCTTAATCCTCTTCTCAGCTTCTAAGGTGTTTGATATAAAAAATTTGATGAACCAAGTATGTACGTACCAGTGTGCGTCCGCTTGTGATTGGTAAGATTCCAAGATTTGGCAAACGCCTTGTGGCACGTTTCACAATGGTAAGGCCTTTCACCCGTGTGAATTCGTCGGTGTGAAGTCAGATTCCAAGATTTTGCAAATGTCTTCTTACAGAACTCGCAGGCAAACGGGCGTTCCCCCGTATGCAAACGCCGGTGGGATGTAAGATTGGAATTTTTGGAGAAAGTCTTTTTACAATACTCGCATTCAAAAGGACGGTGGTACTGCTGCTGGGGTTGGGGGGCTGGTGGCTGTTGTTCTTGTTGTTGCTGCTGTGAATCAGCTATACTTTCCACAGGGGTGGTACCATCGGTAGTGACCACAACTCCCTGATTAGCAGTGGCTGCAGCCACAACAGTGGCTGCCGAAACAGCAATAGTCGTCATTGTTGTCGGCACGGATGCAGAGGTGGTTGTTGAAGCAGTTGTGACTGCCTCTTGAAGAATGGCAGGGTAGGCAAAAGTAGTGTTGCATGCTTCCCAGGTGAACTGTGGTTGTGCCTGCTGAACTTGTTGCTGCTGTTGTTGTTGCTGTTTTTCGGCATTTTGTATTTCCATGGTTTTCAAAAGGCTGAAATGAAAGAAAAAAAGTAATCTAAAAACAAACACAAAGTGCTCTAATTGATTGATTGTTTTATGGGATGTCAACCTTTTTGAGTAATTTAATGCTGAGAACAATTATTTTTATTATGTATCTTTTATTGCAATCAAAAAGTTTTTGTTTGTAATTAAATAAGTTCTACTATTTAACCCATAGCTGGAGAGAATATGGAGATTCATACCTTTCCCAATGCTAACATAATGTAATGATAGGGATTCGAACTCGCATATTACAATTCCAAAGTCCGAGTTAATCAACTGTCCCAAGCGGACTTCCCACAAAGTGCTTTCAGTAGAAAAACTTTTTGCTAACCAAACCATATAAATTGCACATTTAATCACATTTGGGGTTTCAGTATTTTATGGTAATGCCACATCTCACCTTTATGAATCTGTAGTCCAGATTTTAGGGTTGTAACACTATTACATAGTTACTTGGTAGTTTTAATTATAAACCTAGAATGGGATTGAAAGTTTGGAATTTCAATGCCAAAAAGTAAAGATTGTTTTGGTTACGAACAGCTAGGGTAGGAATGTACGTGATGGTGAACAATAGATTCTTTAATGATAAACAATTTGGGATATGAAAGTCATTTTAGAGATACAGAGAAATTACATTTTAGATTGTTATCTTAGTAAAATAAGAATTAAAAAATACTTAGAAAAAGAAAATTGTAATTTCTAAAAATTTTAAGAAAATGTAATTGTTTGAATGATTTATTTAAGTTTTAATCTAATTAAAATAGAATGTAGAAAATATTTGGGAATGAAAATTGTAATTTTTAAAATTTGAAATAACATGTAATGGTTTGATTTAATTATTTAAGTTTAAGTTTGAGTTTTAGAAATAGACCCAATTAGTCTGAGTTTAGAGTGAAGTCTGACGAGACTTTTCAAGTTGGAGGATGGTACTTTGGTTGACTGGCAGTTAGTCGATTAGGATAATAAATGTACCTTATTCTCCCTAACAATGACTTTTGAAGGAGAATAAAAATTTGAGATATTTTTATCACAAAAAGTTGTTTTTATTTGTCCATCATCATGAAAAACACTCACCTTTAACAATACATTCTAGAACTAGATGAAACTAGAACTAGATGAAATTGCAGTGAAAGATGTATTTTTTTTATACTGTTCTTTTATATTGTTTGGGCAGTGAAGGTGGAGCAGTGGGAAAATCATGAGTTCAAATCCTAGTCAAAAAATCATTAGATTTACTTTCAGCTGTCTCGAGCAGATGAGGCTCATTAACTCTGGAGAGATACTCATCTATGTGTAAGGATGATTCTAAAAATGTTGGTGCATGAGACCTGTCAGCTAAATGAGAGTAACTCATCTAGGTGAAGGGCAACACTGATTACAAAATCCCAATTATTCAATGAAAAAATAATGATAACTTAATTCAATGGCCTAAAATCAATCAAAACATGGAATTCATTCAAGAATTTATAGAATGAAATATTGGCAGGTCTTCAGATTTAATATATTATTTATTAATCAATTATTGTTATTATGGCTTTAATAATCCATGTAATGGAATACAAGGAACATCTGGTAGGTCTTCATACTTGAAATATAAGAGAAAAAATATAAATGTAAGTTCATATGATGAAATATAAGGAACATCTGACAGGTCTTCAGACCTAATATATTAACTTTAAACTATTACTAAGGATAATAATGATATACAATAAAGAAAAAAATACTACTACAATAGTAGTAGTTTCTACTACTAGTAATCTTAATATATCAATTGAATAAAGAAAAAAATGAAACAAAAATATATTTGAACTTACATAAATGTTTGTGGGGACGATGATAGGTCTGGAGATTCTTTTTCCAGCTTCTGCAAAACAAAACACCCAAAACTATAAAAAATAACTCAAGTCAAAAAGTTTGGTTTGTTGTAAAGTTTTTGTCTTGTATTTTCTTCTTTCAATTCTTATGACAACCTTAAAGAAATTAATTCTGCAACACACTGTCAGAATTATACCACATATGGGTAACCTATAGCCAATGGGCCAAATACTGCCTGCAAAATTTTATTTAAAGTTTTTATGTTGTGCATTTACTGTTCACAACATTAAACAATTAAAAATTCACAACTCAAAAACATAAACAACACCCAAACCAATGTCACTACTAAAAGTAAAATGCATGTAAACAAATATTGTATACTTGGCTGCAGTAAAAAACAAAACAATAAATATACAGAGGATTAAAAGAGTGAACATGGGGACATGGAAGTTAGACACAAAACTTTGTTTAACATTAACAATAAAAAATATGAACACTCTACCAGACTCTCTAAATACATAGGGGAACTGAAAAACACCAACCAATACATAACAGGACAAACATGGAAAATTAGGAAAATCACACCAGCCTATAATAGTACATTTAAACAGTGCAGCCTTTGCCTACAAGAAAACATAGTTATAATTCCTTTCCCAGATAAAAACAAACTTTTAACAAAAGATCCAAACTTATATCAAAATGTAGGCAAGAGAATAAGTCTTTACTAACCCAATTAAAAAAATGTTAAGACAAACAAACAAACAAACAAAATTTATATATAAATGATAAATAAAACAAAATAACAATAAACAAAAAACACAAATCGTACAAAATTATTATTTTTCAATAATAATAATAATAATAATATGTAAACAATGAATAACACCTATGAATCAACTAAAAATTTATTTGTTTTTAAATAAGAACTCTCATCACATATTCATCACATCCAGTCTCACTTCCAGGATATAACGAACATTAACAATACTTTTAATCTGATTATCGTATAGGTGAAAAACTGATATTCACCAAAGGCCATTGACTATGTCTATGCTGATCAACTACTCGCACTCCTATCTTTGATATTGAGCACTTTAACTATGAATACAGGCCACAATCATACAGTTAAGTCACGTTGAAGACACTAGTTCCTGTCAGATCACCGAAAGTAAGCAACATTGAGCCTGGTCAGTACTTAGATAGGTGACCATTTAGGAATACCAGGTACCGTATTTTGCGCCGGAATGTGGAAATACCCAGGTTAGTGTCTGGTGGTGTAGTTAAACCACTGGGATAGATGCACCCTTAGTCTTTGTTAAAACGAAATCTAAGAGAAGGAAAAACTCTGAAGTAAAAATCTGAGGTCTGTTGTTCATGTAATCTGTGGCAAACCATTACATTGACTGTGTGCTAACAGCAATTCCAAGAAGTGTGGATGGTGCCACACAAGCCTTTACCACTATAAACAAATATCTGTAGGGCAGACTGATGAGCATACATGGTTTTAGGACACTCACATCAAAATTGACAGTAGACTCCATCATATATATCTCTATAATACTAAAACTCTATCGAACTTGTTTGCTTGCCGCATTTAAATTTTTATTGCCGTTTCTTTTATC
>JAYKTE010361726.1:0-10889 GCA_036873565.1 Xipholeptos notoides
CATTCTTTACATATCATTACGTACGCTGTAACAAAATGTTTTTATCAAATAATATTCTACTTGTTTCTTGACTATTTTGCAATTTTACCATTTCTTTTAATTCTGTAGTTTAATTAGTGTTACATTACCACTAAATTGTGTTTGTTATGTTATTAAATTGTCTTGCCTTTTGCTCCATTGCCATGTCCCCAGTCTATCCAGAGCCCCATGTTCCAGAGATGCTCCTTCTGCATCTGGTCGCCACCTCCTTGGGCCTTTCTGGTTAGATATTAATAACTAATAACTAACTTTAAAAAGAATATTATTTAATAAAAGCATATTATCACAGCCCTAATCATTACAGACTACTGTAAAAGTTTAAAAGCTTTATCTGTTCCCTTATTTTCTTTGTATTTCTGGGTTACATCAGTTTGATGCTTGATGAAATGACTTTGTGTTTTGTCTGATTAAAAATAAACATAAATATTCCAAGTGATTCGGTTTCAGAGGGAGAGTCAGATTGAGATGGGTGGATATTGATTAGAAAAGCATAGTTTCAAATGTAGAAAAAAGAAAGAATTTCAATGTGCAGTTTGAGAAAAAATTACCACTTAGTGCAACAGCCTCAAAACAAAATCTGTCAAATGTACTAGTGTAAGAGCATTGAATACTCATTGAAGTTATTACTCTTCTCAAGGATTTGGAAAAATAATTGGGAATGAGAGATTTTAATTGACTAAATCCAATAAAAAATGCCAGAAGAATATTTATGTAGGATAGAAAACTATCCCTAGCCAAAAGGTAATTATTTTTAGTACTTCATATTCACAATACTTAATGGAACTTGAAATTTCAATAAAACATTATTCATATAAAAAATCAAAAATATGAGCTTCCATTTAAAAAGACTTCTTTGATTTACTGGAATTAACAGTTAAAACTATCATTGTTAGAAATTGTACCTCTCACCTCATAAAAACATCATAAGCTGGGATGCTCAATTATGATTTTTTTTATTTTATAAAGAATTTGAAATCGTTATCATTTTTTTAATATTCTTTCATTTATCACAAGCTTAGAACAGATGTCAAATACATCTAAGATTCCTCCATCTAAGATTCTTTGCAGTAGATATTATACTACTTGTAGAAGAGAACATGTATCTGGATTCAGTTTATGCTTATATGAATGCTTAAGGGGCAGATTTATTTGTTTACAGACTATAACTGTATAGTCTTGCCTGATTTTAGTTTACCTTCTATTTGTTTTAGATTTTTGAAATTTGAACTGATTTTTGATTTCAAGATATTAAATATTTTCTTTAAAAATTTGCATTACATCACTCTTCTCGAAAAATATTAATCTAGGGAATGTAATAAAAACCATTAAAGTTAGAATTGTTTTAAAAATTTATAATATGGATTCAGTATTTTTGTATTTTTATTTATTGGTAAAATGCAAATCATTAAGATTTGTTTTCATAAATTTACCAAGTACTATTATCAAAACTACTATCTTTTCCAATTTCCCTAATTCAATTTCATCAATTCTCTTTAAAGATTTAATCTTTGAAAGATTATTAAAGCATATTTTTTAGTTTTATTCACGGTATATAATTAGACAATAATATTTAAAAAGCATGCTAAGGAGTAACATTAAATAATAATATAAATAGTCATTTGATTTTTGAAATTAGTATTTTCAAATTTAGCTCTTGTCTTAAAAACTATAACAATGGAAAATCATTTAAAAAAATAGAGCCAATTTACTTGATGTTCAAATTGTTGATTCCATACTTGTTAATTTTGATAATAATGAATTTAAACTTTTGCAGTGAATTAAATTATGACTGTATATCTTTACAGTAATTTGGAATAAAATTTTTTTGTTAGGATAATATAATTAAAATGATTATAAACAGGGATATCTATACCTCATAATTACTGACAAGTATTTATTGACAAGTATAATATTTTTTCACAATTTTCAGATAATCCAATTAAAAAAGAAAGCAATAAAAATTTAGCCATAATGATTTTGATGATGCTTGATATTTTGTGAACAAGTCCAATATTAGATGTAACTAGAATTTATAAAATCTTTTTCCTTCAGTTTCTGTGTTGTTGATTTAACTAAATAAAATCAACAAATTTCACAAAGCATGCATGATAAATTGTATTATTGGATGTTTTTAGATTATTCCCCTGTTGTGGGTTTTGATGATGCTACTTTTGAACTTTTATAAAATTTTATTGTTTTGTATGTCATTTTACATTCCCATTTTTGGCAGTGGGCTTGTTAATCTATTAATATTACACTAATAATAATAACCAATTTTAAACTTTTTATGACCTAGTCTAAGATTTAAATATAAAAATGTTATGGTTTTTCGGAATCCTTGCGATGAGGCTGGATAATTTGTACATCTATTTTTCAGATAGCTGTTCTCATCCTTATCATTGTTACCTTCACAATGTTTTGGCTAATGAACACTTGAAAACATCAGCTGAAATCTTGTGATGGTAACTATGACAAGGATGAGGACAAGTCTGAAAAATAGATTTACATAAAATGTTAAAAAAAACTTGCATCTCAAAATTTCTTTTAAACTTATTCTAATGAAACAAAAATGTTTAACCAACCCTCCAGATGATTCCATTAAATTTTACAAAAGTTTTGGTATAATTTATGAAGATAAAATATAATGAGTTCATAATCTAGAAAAAGTGTACATATGAGATTTTTTTCTCAATTTTTTAAGAATAAAAAGATAAACAACTCACCCCAAAAAACATAAACAACCAAAAACAATAAAACAAATAAACTAAATAAAACAGATTAAAAAATTTTCAGCATTAAATGACCTAATGAAGGTCGATATGCTGGTTAAATAAACCAACCATCCAAACAAACAAACAAACCTAACAGAATGCAGAAAAGTCTTTTTTCTATTTGCTTAAAGAATTAAAAAAAAATACATTTTTTTTATTTTTATTAGATGGTTATATGTTAAAGGAAAAATGTTTATTTGTGAGTTTCTGGATGTTGGTTTAAGGCCAAAAGAAAATAGCAAAATCTAATTTACCATATAATTCTGCTTTATAAATATTTAGGGATGAATGGGAGGTCGCCCATATTCTGGATTTTTGTTCTTGTTTTCTCAAATATCAAATAGACAACATGAGAAATTAATTAGTGTTGTCTTGGGTAAAAGCTTGGCTTATTTTTTTTATAATGAAATGCACATAGTCCAAGTCGTAGAAATTGCAGTTGCGTACATATGGGAAGGACATATAATTTTTGTGTGTATTTAGCTTTTTGTTACCAAGAATGTAAATTTGACTTCAAACTAACAAGTTTAAAGCTTTAAGAAATCCTAGATAAGGAAAACACAAACATTTACATCTTAAAATATACCCTCCATCTAAAAATGCAAAATACCTCTTCCAGTGAAACCGCATAAATGTTTAACTTGATAATAAAGTTTTTCACTGGCATTACTAAGTTCATCAGAGCATGATAATTGCTGGTAACATATTATACTTTTAATGCAAAAATATATTATTTTATATTCTAAATTTTCTAAAACACACACCCACATTAACACTTTCTATTTCTTTGATTTATTGACTGCACAAAGTTTTTTTTTCTCTAGGTTTGTAGCCATTTTAACATTTGAAGAGAATGTAAACTTATATATGCGTGCGTGTGTGTGTGTGTGTGTGTGCTTTAAGTCTAGAATATTAAGGCAGACATATTAAGACAATCAACTTGGCAACTGAGTTTCTTATTAGAAAACAAGAAAAAATTGAAATAAAAATATTTAAAAGAAAAATTAAAATTCTTTTTAATGAAATATTTCTGAATATATATATATATGTTGTTGAATTCAGCTTTTAAGATAAATGCTTGTGATATTTATAGATGACATTTGTTTAGTTTAGAACTATTTTTGTGGTGTAATAAACAGGGTAGAGCTGTAAATGAACATTTGTTTTGAAAAAAAGAAAACAAACAAATTGAGAATATAAGTTCACTGAAATAAAGAAAAGTATTCAATCCAGTAAAGAGATATATGCAAGGATTTATTTTTGGTTTTAGAAATAAATTAAAAACCGCAATAACATGGATGAGTACAGCATTCCGAAAAATAGTTGTACAAATTAAATTTTTTCTGCTTGATTTGTTGAGTCAGATTTTACACAACTGAATATTTCTAAATGGGAAAGTTTTGATTTTATTGATGAGTTCATAGGAAGTAGTTTATTCAGATTGCAACAAAGTTTTTATAAAATTTATTGTAACCGCTTTAATTAGAAGAATATTCCAAATTTATTTGATGTTGATACATGGTTTATAAAGAAATTAACTTAGACCAGAATTAGCACTTTGGATATTATTTTTAGTCATTTATTTCCATCAAATATTTTTACTGCAGGTTGTATTTTTATGATAGAGATTAAGTGAATTTCTTGGGTTGAAAACAGTTTAAGAACATCAAGGAATTGCAATTTGTAAAAAACTCTTTTCATGTAAAGAATATTGAGTCTGATAAATAATCTGAAATATCTATATAAACTGTATATTTAAGTAGAAACAATCAGAACTTTAGATAAAACTCTAATATAAGTTTCATTTGAAGATATATACTTCCAAAATCTATAACCAATGTTGCTTTTTGTTACTATAAAATTACTTGTATATATATTGTAATAATAATAACTATAATTTGCTATGAATGAATAAACATTTATTAGTGAGAATGTATAATGATTTAATATCATATAACTGTTTCATTCTTCTTATTATAATTAGCTTAACTCTCAATTTCCTTTAAAAAAGAAATAGATAGATAGATAGATAGAAATACTTTGTCCATCTTCCTGCAAAGAAATTTGACAAATAGTATTTCAAATGATCATCTAATTGATTTTTTTTTCTTTTATCCTCTGGGTGTTCATTTCTGATCAATAAGATTGTCTCAATTGAAAGTAACTTCTATATCAGATCCATCGGTCGTCTTTGGCTATTCTATTATGAGATTCTGCAATTGGCATGACATTATACTTTGCAGAATCACCAAAGATTTTCATCAAGAATACGATTTCATATCATCTAATTCTTATATCAGAAATATCTTTTAAAAAAAATCACAGTGAAATGTATATTCAAGATATATCAAATCACACTCCTTAATGTATTAAGTAAAGTTTTTATTAGATTTGAGAAGGTCAAATTGAATTGATTTTTTTTCTATTTCACTTGCAAAGTTACACCTCAATCCTCTAATTTCATTAAAGCACTATTATGTCACTGACTGACATTTGTGAATCTCAAGTTAGTGAAATCTATAAATGAAAGTAAAATTGATTTAAAATCATCAAACTTGATTCGGACTATAAATTTTTGAGTTGATATTTTTCATACAAATATTGTTAACAATTCCTATTGTTCTATCAAATATTTTGACAACTATATCTGTCTAGTTTTGTAAAATAATTAGAGTAATACTAACTAAAACATTTTGTAGAAAAGGACTAGATTCATTTGAGGAAAATCAAGAGAATAAAAAAACATCATGTCAGGCAAAAAATTAATACTTAGTTTATGAAACGGAGGAAGTATTTCTTAACATATTTATTTGATGGAATAAATTCCATCAAATAAATAAAATGTCAATATATTTGGACATTTATTCTCATCTCCATTGTTATTTACATGTTTTGACAGATGCTCTCTCAAGCCTTTTTCACATGTTGTTTGTCAATCTCTGGAACCTTCATATCAAGCCTCAAATATGTAAAACAAATGTATTTGTGGACTATCAAAGTAAACCAAGCTTTTAGCATATGGGAATAAATTCATGATTTCATGAATATGCTCCTTAGTGAGGCAGGGTCACTGAAGAGTGTCGACAGTAATGTTCTTAGTGAGGATCCTGAGATAATTTTGAGTCTTACAACATCAGACTTTCCTCCCCACACCGTTGCAACCAGGAATGATTTGTCTCTAGTCCAATCTCCATGAACGTGCTTACAGACTCTTCACAAAATTTTTGTGGCTATCCCACGATTGGCTAAATTTAAGTAGCACATGTCTGATTCGTTTAAGAGTATGCAGATTAAAAGTTTAGATGAAAATTTAAAGTACTCTACATAAAGATAAATGAAATAAGTATAAGAGATTTGGGAGCTGACTGTAACTATTCATAATAGTTATTATAGTGTAAATCATTTTTGAATTAATATTACTCAATATAAAATATTTTAAATTACTTCTACCTGTAGTCAGGGTTTGAAACTGCAACTTTCACATAATTATTCTTCATATTTTATGTAAAACAATGCATATGTAATCACAAAGTAGCACATAACTCTTAAAACATTGTATTCATATAATGTTATGAATAATAAGTGTTACATAGATGTTATATATAACATTTAAGCTCATGATTTTGAATATATTTATTTTCTAAATTAAGGAGTTCAGAAGACTAAAAACAAATTCCCTTATTAATTTGAACGATTTTAGATTTTTTTGAAGAAAAACGTTATTGGACAAACTACTAAATATTGGTAGTTTTATTAATAGTTTTTATCTGAAAATAACCATAAAGGAAATATTATGAAAAGGTTAAAAACAAAACATTAAAACATAAGCGATGAATTGATTTATTTCTTATTTCTTATTATCTGGAATAATGATATCCAAATGTGTGTTTAATAGATGAGATGATTGGAATATTTAACACTTAGATCCATTTTACATATTTACCCAAATACATTATCAGATAAATGCTATAATTTTGCATTTTCAAAAAGAAATTGAAAATTTATTCTAAATATTAAATGATATGGTAACTAATTCCAATAATGTTAATTATGTATTTAAACATTTATGTGATACAAACTATTTTTGCTATATATATGATTATTATGATATTAATGCTAATGAATTTATTGATATGTTCACTGTGGATTTAAATTTTCTCAAATTCATTTTTTATCAATGTTTAACAATTTTTAAGGAAAGAAAATTTTTATTCAAGACCAAAAGATTAACAGAAAAACAAGAGATTCTCATTGAATCAGAATGTGTAAAATGTTTTTTTAACTTTTGATACAAACATTAGCTTTTTTTTCTAACTCTTTACATGGGGAATTCAACTTGGCCCAGTGGATAGGCAGTCGGACTTTGGAATCATTGTATGCAATTTTGAATTCCAGGCATTCAATTTGCGTTTATATTCGGAATAATACCCTGGGGAAAGGTATGACTCCCACATTCCCTCCAGCTATGGGTTAAATAGTGCATATCATTATTATTATTATCATAAAAAAATCTTGACAAAAGTGTGGACAAAACAGTGACCAAAAATGATTGTTCTCGGCATTAAAAGACCTAAAAATGCTGGATATGCCATAAAACATAAACCATCAACAAAGTTTTTACATATCTTATGAACAAATGATCTTGTATTCTAACAAAACCTGCAATATCTAATTCCTCTGATCAGCCTTTCATGCCACAATTGCAGCATATTTTTTTATTTCTTTTCTTAGCATAGGGTCAGTTCTTTGTAGATTTTTAAAAATAAATGCAGTAAAAGTTAAAAGTAATCAGTATTAATCTAAAATGGACATGTTCTCAAATACCAATTGTGTCCCGTATGTGTGTATTTATAAATGTGTGTGTATATGTTCATACAGGTCCACTGAAAGCACTATGGCAATTATAGTTGTGATGCATTTGAACATTATCTATAGATTTTGGATTGCAATGTCAGAGATTTTGCTCAACAGCAAGAAAAAATTCAAAATGAAATTATTAAAATAGATATATCTACTTGGTTGAGCACTAACCCAAGTTAGGCACAAGACCAGTTTTACGTGCAGATTATATCCCTGGAATTTTTTAATCAGTGCTGTCTTTCACCTAGATGAGTTACTCTTATTGAGTTTATGTGCTTCATCTACTCGGGTTTTAGGAATCAGTGTTATACTTACACCTAGATGAGTTACTCTTCCGAGTTAATAAGCCTCATTTGCCCTAGACAGCTGAAAATGAATGTAATGGTTTTGACTGGAATTTAAACTTGTGTAATATGATTATAGAGTCCAAGCTTTTACCCATGTTCCACCCTCACTGCCCTAAATTATTAACTAGAAAATTCATCTTGTTCAATCAATTACATTTGAATAATCAACTGCTGCCTGATTATATAGGATGTGTATATATGTGCAGTTTGGTATATCTTACATGACTTGATAGATTCTATATCTCTCAACTGCTTGGCTATGACAAAACAAAATTTTGAGGTAATCAACAATTTCCAAAAATCAGACACCATTTGGGAAGAGCTCCAATAATTTTAGTGGTATTTGGATGATTATTGATTCTTTTTTATATATCTGTTGCTGCATCTCTAGGAAGGAAATATCTAGATTCTAGTCAGCCTAACTCCATGCTATCTTAAGTGATCCCTAAATTTCTCATAAATCATTTTCAATTTGTACACTTTAATCAATTCCATAATTCTGTAGGAATTAATTGATTCAAATTTAAGAAACTTTATATCCAATATAATTACCTCTTTTTTTCAACCTATTTATATTTCATCTAACTAATTTATCAGCCACTTAATCACATTTTGAAACACATATGAGTCATGAGAACATAATCTCTTGAGGAATTGAAATGTAGTTTGGAAGCCAACATTAAAATAGGAGCAATCCACAAACTTAAATTTGGTCATTTTAACCTTTTGTCTTATCTATGAATGTAAAACTAAGGAAGTACTATCTGCAATCTGCTTCCTTATTCTCTACTGTAAAAATTAGGTATTGTCCAAGCAGTAGGACATAATAAACCAAAGAAATTACTCTATCTTGAATTAACTAACAGTTTCACCTCATACAATTGATTAGTTCATTCCAAAGATCCAATTATCTAAATTACTCCACTTGGACCTTAAAAAGATCCTTCATTATCTAATACAGTGATTCTAAGATAATTGGAGCCTTCTTAATGAGCATATCTGGTAGCCATTGGAGAGAAGAAGAATATAACTGAAGAATTTGTATCCTTAAGTGTTATGGCTGACTATGAATAAAAATAATCCATCTAATTCTATATTTAACTATCATTTTAATTATAGGAAATGGCATTTATGTCAATATAGATAAAATTTAGTTGAAATTTTGTTATGTAGATTTTTATTTAAATATTCAATTCTTGTCTCAATTGTTTTTCTTTATTTGTTTTTATTTTAATTCTAATTTATTGATATTTCTTTCTAATAATTTGGACCTTCACAATATTAATAGAATTCACAATGTTCAGAATATACAATACCTTGATTGTCTGAATTTCAGAGATGAGTTTTGATCGTTATTACTCTTGAAATGATTTGAAATTCTTCATTTGATTTATATTCACTCTTTAGTCCCATCCATGAATATTTTTATAATGCAAATCAGAGAAAATCTTGTGAAAGAATAATGAAAATAAGAAGGAAACTCTAATTAAACTAATCAAATCTAATAGAATGCTTTTGTATTAATTATGATTGATTATGATTCTCTATTTTTTATGATTGTACTTTATCATAAATTTAGTTAAATATAGGAATACTCTTAGAGGATAGTTTAGAGGTTTCTACTTGCTTATTTCCACAAAGGTCTTATATCTATGAGTTCTTGGAATTTAGATAATCTGCCATTAAGTCCTTTTTTCTAATGAAAAATAATCTTTGTACGTTGAATCCAATAATTTATTTCACTAACAATCCTGACCAGATCTTCTCATAAACAAGTATACAAAAACCATATTGTCTTTATCATGTTCCTTGAGCTTTAGTTCATTGAATTAGTCAAGTTGAACTCAAGTCATTCTGACTATTGAGGTTCAGTCACGATCAATGAGAGCATTAATGGCCCAGTTCATTTTTGAAAGGATTGACCAGATGGCTCAAGTTATTTGCTTTTCTGGTCATATATACAGCTAATTTATTAATTGGCTTTAGGAATTCAAAAGGAAAAAAATGTTAAAACATGAGACAGAAAGCTGCATTTCTCTGATTTCTACTGGTAACTAGATTCAAATATTTTAGCCTCCTGTTCTCTACTTGCTATTTTATGAAATAAATTCTAATGTGTTATTTTGCTTTTTTAGGTTATTCATGGTAATTTAGTGTTGCTTGGAAGGCTCTGTTCAATCCAATAAACATTTATTGAACAGTTTTACTTACATGATAAGTATATCTTGCTTGTTTATGCAACCATGAAATTAATTGATTTCTTTTGACTTTGCCCAATAAAATCCCACTTTTGTCTATCAAGAGAAAATGAAATGTTGTATTTTTTTGTTTCGGTTTTTATTTTTCTTTCCTATACTTCTATAGACTTTAGAATCTGAAAGAAAACTTTCTAGTGCTTCTGTGATTCCAAAAGTTGGTGAGTTAATCTCCTTGTAAGCATTTGTGATTACTAACCCACGTCATCACTAAGCACAAAAATAATTCCTTAGACTACAAACACACAAATAAAGAAGCACATGGTTTTTAGAAAGTGTTTTTTAGATTGCAATTGAAGGTAATACATGGGTATTTTTCTAGAATCTTAGATAGTACTAAATCTTTTATTATTTTTCGAAATCCTTAATATGAGGTATGATGAATTCTAAAAATATTAATTGGACTATTTTCCTCATCCATATTATTTTCTTTCTCCCTTTGAGATGAGGTATGATAAATTCTAAAAATATTAATTGGACTATTTTCCTCATCCGTATTTTCTTTCTCACTTTTAGATGAGGTATGATGAATTCTAAAAATATTAATTGGACTATTTTCCTCATCCATATTATTTTCTTTCTCACTTTCAGATGAGGTATGATGAATTCTAAAAGTA